>VZTD01001505.1:364582-388684 GCA_013397725.1 Rhagologus leucostigma | reverse complement strand
AATTCCCTTTCAGTTATCTTTTTTTTCTTTTTTTTTTTTTTTTTTAATTGAATCTCTTTTCATGTACTTTTTGGTGCTGCTAAGTTGATACCAGAAGAAAAGGGGACGTTTTTACTATCTACATTTTCCTAAAACGCATACTGTGTAACATTGTGAACGCTCAAAAAATCCACACTTGGAGATTTTCAGAAGAGAAACTTTTCAAAAGAGACAGGATCTTGTAATGGCAACCTGAAGTCAACTGAAGCCAGAAGCATCACACTTTCCAGTTCTTTGTCTGCCAAGTATGCGGCTTATCTGATTCACAGTATAACTGTCCACATTTAGTCCTAAACAGAAATCCTCTGTAGTTCAAAAAAATTAAAATTCTGAGCTTTTAAAAAAGGAAGCAAAGTACAAAAAGGACATCTGTTACAAAAGTACTGAGTTTCTCTGGGAACTGAGCAAGCATTTCTCCAGAAGATTTCTACTGAGAACAGTAGGACTATCAAGTAGCACTTTTATGTCTCTTATTCACATAAGGCCTTTGTGCAGTGTTTGCTACATTTTCCCTCTAACAACACAAGCTAGAGAATGTTTCTAAACTGCACATTTGTTTCTTTCTCTCTTGGTGTTACCTATCTGCAATAGCTTTTGCCATTTTGTATGTGTGTGCATGTGACTATTATCTGAATGAATAAGTACAGTCATCAGCTGTAGTTCTTACTGGAAAAGATAAGATAGGAAATGTGAATATCATCCCTAATGCTAAGTTTATACTGTGTTTTCTTTCTTTATCACTCTTCTTCCTTCATAGACATAGAGAGAAAATGCTGTCTGTAGAATATATTTAGAATGTGAACTACAGGCACAAAAAACTGCCTTGTTGGAAACACGCACTGTTTTTCACAGTTTGAGGCAGCAGTTTTACTGTCAGTAGGCACTGATTAGAGAGCAAGCAGGAATGTGCTTGGGGTCATACTGAACAGCGGTCTGTGATTTGCTGTCCTATTAGCAATGGCTGAATCTTGCCCAAAGTCCATGTACTTCTGGCATGGATGAACTTCGACTTGAGTGCAGGTTTGGGTCTGGATCTGGAAAACAGTGTAGACAAATCTAAACTAGTCATGTTTATATAAAACCCAGCTGGCAACGAATATGCAAATAAGGCTTAAATTGACACAAAAATCCTTTCTCCAATGCAAGATTAAATTTTTGAATGATAATGACAAGTCATCAGTTTTCTTTCACAGATACCAGTAACTGCCCTGGGGCACAATTCTTCAAGAGAGAAAACCTCCTTTTTACAGGTTCTGCCTCATTATCCTTAGGTAACTTCACAGCTGATAGGGATATACTGACATGCAAGCATGCAGGATTCAGTGACAGTAGAGAATAGATGGGTGGTGGCAGTTATTTTATTTTGGGAAGGAAGGTGATCTCTACTCAGCTGGAAGATAAATTGACTTTCATCACAGTGTGTCTTCCAGTAAACATATTTTTAAATCAGTCTCTGTTTTTCAATTCAGTAAGCTCTGTTAAGCTAACAAGAAGTGCACTTATCTGCAGTGAATCAGTGGTGGGTTACATTTATGTATAACAGAAATCACTGATACATACTAAGAAAAAGCTTTCTCCTTTAAAGACAACCAAGAATAACATATATCTTAAAATCATACTGAATCTGCCTTTCTCTGAGTTCTGTAAATCTTGTAACAAATGTTTATTATTAGAAAATAATAAACTGGAAAATAAATTTGGATTTGTTTTGACTTTTTTTTTTCCACTTTGTGCTACACTTAATGTAGGGCACAGTTATGTTTCCTGGCTAGGCAAGTGCATTTCTGAACCTGAGCTCTGTCTAATGAGCTAGCAGAATATCCTATTCATAGAATAACAGAATCCTTTAGGTCTGGACTCTGAGATCGAGTCCAATCCGTGACTGATCACCACAATGTCAACTAGGCTATGGCACTAAGTGGCACTTCCAGTCATTTGCTGAATACCTCCAGGGATGATCACTCCACCACCTCCCTGAGCAGTCCATTCCAGTGTTTAACAACCCTCTCCATGAAGAAATTTTTTCTGATGTCTCAATTAATTTTGATGTCCAAAACTGGCGCACCATTATGACACAAATCCTTATTGGAAAGGAGTCAGCCCTACTGGGATAATTTTATCTCCTCCTGATACTCAATGTAAATTGTGTATCTCCTGAATTCCAGCTCCAAACAACAGCACAGTGCCTGGTTGCAAACATTCCTACAGCCAGGCTGTGTTTGGACACCATATACCAGCAGGTTAGAATCCAAGACACTCGGAGCTGGTTGGTCCATGCGTAGTAAGACACTTTTAAACTGTAGTTCCCTTGTTTGTGTTTGTCTTTGAAACTACAGAGAAATTCCTGGGACTACAATGTATGGTACTATTTTAAACAGATGAGAATCCGATGGCAGTACAATAAGTAATGTACTTTTTTGTGTGTAGTTTTCAACCAGGTTTAGAATCCTAGTGTGTTTTGTTATTACATTGGAAACTCACACATATATTCACCGCATCCTTTCATTTTAAAGCTATCTTCCTTCAGAAAAAGATTTTAAAGGTATCTTCTCAAAAACAGATCAGCAGCCCATGCTAGCTTTATATTTTCTGAGCTTACTATTTCTTCTTTTAGGTGGGACATGTCTAAATGTAAGTATTCCGGTTGTTTTTAAAAGTGTTAAAATTATCACTATAGACTGCAATGTGCTTGCAGTCCCTATACTGCAATAAAGTTTTGGCATAAAAAGCTCAGAATGCAACACGAATTTATAGTGCACTATATAATATATACTGAATACTTTCTTGAAGGTAACAGCATTCACTCATTGCTTAGACAAGCTCATTTTGACTGCTGACCTGTAAGACAAAAGGAGAGGTCCTCATTCTCTGGAGACACCTAAAGAACTGTGTAGTTTCAAATGTAAAAAATTGTTCTTGATCTGTGCTGGAAGATACTGTATGTTTGAGTTTTTTTGAAGATTCGGTTTTTTGAGTGGAGGATTTACCACTGGTTGAGATAAATCATACATTTAGTAAAAGTCATAACATCAGTGTTCCTAGTAACTGAACTTTACTCACAATATTGAATCTCAGAATGGTTTGGGTTGGAAGAGACCTTACGGATCACCTACTTCCAAACCTGCCATGGGCAGGGACACCTTGCTCTAGACCAAAGTCCCATCCAGCCTGGCCTTGAACACTTCCAGGGATAGGGAGTCCACAACTTCTCTGGCACCTGTTCCGGTGCCTCCTCACCCTCACAGTAAAAAAATTCTTCCTAATACCAACTGGAACCTGCTCTGTTTCAGTTTGAAGCCATTCCCCCTTGTTCTGTCAGTGCACACCCTTATCAAAAGTCCCTCACCAGCTCTCTTGGAAGCCTCCTTCAGGTGCTGACAGACCACAAAAATGTCTCCCCAGAACCTTTCCTTTGCCAGGCTGAACAACCCCAGCTGATCTATCAGCCCACTGATAACCTTGGTGGTTCTCCTCTACTCTCACTCTAGCAGGTCTACATCCTTCCTGTGCTGCAGACCCCAGAGTGGATGCAGTGCTCCGGGTGGGCACATGCAAGGGCAGAGCAGAGGGGCAGAATCTCCTCTCAACCTACTGGCCACACTGCTTTTGATGCAGCCCAGGCTGGTTTTCTGGGCTATGAATGCACATTTCCTCTTGACTGCAAGATGCAAGATGATAAACAACAGTCGTATGACTTGATAGAGAAGCGTGAATGTTTCAATGGTGTGTGTGACCATTGGTCACACATGGTCTGTGTAATTTTTTGCTGTTATTTCTGATTATGGTTACATCAACTCAACTTTTGAAACCATAATTCATCTCTCATGCCTATTATAATAGTAGGTTAGATGGTGACAGTGTTAGGTGATTTTAAAACACTTGGAAATCTGAGAGGATACTGAATACTGAACGTGGCAAAGAGTTCTTTTTGTTGCAATCAATACAAAGTTGGATGGCCTTAGAAACAATGCCTTGATTCTTTCTTGTAAAGGTTAAAGTGCTTTATTTCAAACACTTGAATTCTAGTTAATCCTAGTATATCTACCTAAATGCTACTGAGGACATTCTTGTAATCTGGTAATTAATAAGCAAAACCTTAGTTATCTAATTGTAGGTGATAATTCCAGAGTTCTAGTGATAAATACATTGTGAAAAAATGCAGTACAGGAGCTTTTGAGAGTTTTCATTTCTTTTAAGGAGGAAAAAACCGCAAAAGTCTGGGTCAGATATTTAAAGTTTGATGGGCACAGCATCTTGAAGTGCTAGATGTTTCATGTTGTATACAGCATCTAACAAAAGAGATGTAGTGGGAAAGATAGGGAAACCACTTCTGGGGAAAAAAGTGGTTGTGTATCTCAATGTTTCTTGGTGTGCCTAATTATTTCTCTTTTTTTTTCCCCTCTTGTTGTGTCTGCCCAAACCACCATGAATTAAATGTTTTCCACATTCCTTCACGGTGAGAAAGTTGAGACTTGAGAAAGTTGTTCCTTAGGATAAGACTCATGTCTTTTTTTCCCGTTTCTGCTTCAACTACATTCTCTCTCTGTTTACAATCCAATTTTGTTCTAGATTTTTTCTCAATTTTTTATTTTGTAGAAGCAAGGAATTTATGTTCTCCCACACATAAACATCTGCTCATCTATCATTATGCTGGATTCAGTACTACAGTCAGCAGTTCGCAGATGGTTTTATGCTTGTAGTCTCTCATCATTTGTATCTTTTCAGGTCTCACATTCCCCCTCTCAATAAGGGATTGTCTTTATTCTTCCCCATCCCTTAGGTTTGTCCTGAGACTCTTCAGAGCTGTGTTCTTTTAACAGTTCTTTCTGCCCTAAGTTCAATAATGCTTTTATTTTTGTACCTATTTGGCTTTGTGAAATTTTTTCATTGTTTTGGTAGCTATGGTTGTACAGACACTTCAGAATATATTGGTTTTCTCAACAAAGAACGTAAAACAAACCTGCCTTTGTCTCTCTCATATGGTACTTAAAATACATAACCAGATATTGCAAGCTCAAGGTAAGAGTTACTGATACCAACATCACAACTAAATTGCACTTTTTAAGTTTATAATTAGAGTAGATACAGAGATGTAGAGTAGATACACAGATGTGTCCTAGAGATTGACCCTGACCTGAGTTGGTTGGTGGGTGAGAAACTGTGAAATGACATCCTCTCAATGTCCAAAGTGGTATAAAATCCCAAAGTTGGATCGCACTGCAATGGTACTGGTTCTTGCACCAAGGCAGGCTCCAGCCCCATCCCTGTCTCTCCACCCCCTCTGAAGTAGCTTTCACATTTGTTACAGCATAATTACAGATTAAGGGGGTGAAAGAGGCAGACTGAAAAAGGACATGAATCTGTGGCCACGTGGTCAGAGCACTCACTGGGGAGTGACTGGAAATACTCTAAATCCCGTTTGTCTACTTTGTTCAAGAATTGTTCTTGAAACAGAATCAGGAATCAAATTTTTTATTTCATTTCATATTTCAAGTTTTACTTTTAGAGTGAAAGTGTTATCAGTAGGTATCAACTCATGTTTTTCCTGTGGTGGAAACATTTTTCAGCCCTTCGATGGCAAGCAGAAGTCCCATTAGCAGAGGAAGGTGCCAAGCCTCTGCCCCATTGTCTTGGTAACTCAAGCATCTTTGAGTACTCCAGTCATTACATAAGCATTTCATCTAATAACAGTTTAATTAATAACAGACCTTGAAACACAGACCAGGAAGAGGGCCTTGTTATAAACGAGGCTGGGACTTTTAAAAAGGAAAAGTCAACTAGTTTATTTAAGAGCAACTGGGAACAGGAACCCAGGAGTAGCCCAGGCCCCACTGGACAAACCAGAGTAACAGTTTAACAGAGTGACACTGTGGGTGCTCACTCAGATACCAAGCTCCTCAGGAGAACCCGAGGCAGAGCCCCGAGACAATCTTTATAGCCTCCACCAGTTTGTGATTGGTCCTTCTTAAATCCTCCCTCTGATGGCTCGTCTCTTAGGGTCTTTATTGGTTCTTAGTCCAGTCCTTCTCAGGGGCGTCGAATGCTAGGTCCATCCTTTGGCCAATAACTTTTTAAGGCGTTGACATCACTTTCATTACATCACTCCACAGAACCTTCTAGAAGATTCCTCATATTCCCCTATTTACCACCCCACCTAGTGATCACACTTAAACATCACAACCGCACAATTTCGCAATACCCAGCCTATTTAACTAACTCATTAATTCATTAACTCCCAACTCCCATACCCATTACAATTCCTTTAAAACATTAATTTCATTTATAACATTGTGACCGTTAAATCCCTTTCATGTTCCTGCTAGCCCCTGAATCTCAGCTGTTGAACAGGAGCTTGGCAGCAGTGAGGAGGCCTCACCTGCAAGGTGAGATGGGGGCTGAGGACATTCCCTGGGGGAGGAGAACCTGGAGCAGTGTCTGTGCCTTACAGGAGTGTCCTACCTGCTGATCCTTAACTCTGGCTCCTGGGACTTGCTGCAGGGCTGTGCCCCAGCTGTCCTGCATGGAGTTAGTGTTAGGAGACTGGCTGCCCTCAGGAAGGGAGCTGGTTCTTTGCATTGCTAAAAACCCCACCCTGGAAACAGAGGCACGTGTGCTGCGGTGTGGGGCGGTGGTGAATGCCGCAGCCTTCCCAAAAGGGTCCCAAGCCAGGGGAAGCCACTCCAGCACAAGGGGCCAGATGAAGGACAGCAGGCACACACATTCCCAATGGAGTGGGGCACACGCACACACACAGGACAGATGAGGCAGTAGCCAGCAACAAAGGAGGCAGGAAGGGTCTTCTGTATGGGGTTCAGCAGCTGGGTTTATTGAAGGATACAGCTCCAGAGGGATCCAGTGACAAAAGACAAAGGTAAGGGCAGGGTAGAAGGTTTATATATGGGGAAGAAGGGGCGGGCAGACCAACAGAGCCAANCCTCACCTGCAAGGTGAGATGGGGGCTGAGGACATTCCCTGGGGGAGGAGAACCTGGAGCAGTGTCTGTGCCTTACAGGAGTGTCCTACCTGCTGATCCTTAACTCTGGCTCCTGGGACTTGCTGCAGGGCTGTGCCCCAGCTGTCCTGCATGGAGTTAGTGTTAGGAGACTGGCTGCCCTCAGGAAGGGAGCTGGTTCTTTGCATTGCTAAAAACCCCACCCTGGAAACAGAGGCACGTGTGCTGCGGTGTGGGGCGGTGGTGAATGCCGCAGCCTTCCCAAAAGGGTCCCAAGCCAGGGGAAGCCACTCCAGCACAAGGGGCCAGATGAAGGACAGCAGGCACACACATTCCCAATGGAGTGGGGCACACGCACACACACAGGACAGATGAGGCAGTAGCCAGCAACAAAGGAGGCAGGAAGGGTCTTCTGTATGGGGTTCAGCAGCTGGGTTTATTGAAAGATACAGCTCCAGAGGGATCCAGTGACAAAAGACAAAGGTAAGGGCAGGGTAGAAGGTTTATATATGGGGAAGAAGGGGCGGGCAGACCAACAGAGCCAATGGGCTGAGGGCCAGGGGGCAGACTGAGGGTAAGGGGACCAATGGAGACACGGGGAAGGAGGGATCAAGGGGTAAGGGCCAATAAGGGTACAATTCAAAAAGAAATTTCTAGATGGGGTACAAAGATGGATAAGGAGGGTGGAGGGAACAGGACCAATCCCAACTAGGGAAAATACAGAGATTAACATAATTGATGCAAGGTCCTCTGGGGCTTCACTCTGAGTTACAGGGAGGTTGCACCCTGTGGGCCATCCCACCAATGAACTGTTTTTGCCTTGGGTCTTGTGGACTCTTTGTTGCATCCTCACAGGATGCAACACATGTGCAGGAAGATTATATTGCAGTCACCTCAGTGCCATCAAAACGAATGTGTGATGCACAGAGCCCTTTTGAGTGATGCCTATCAAACGCACAGCCTGTGGCACTTGGTGGCATCTGACTGACTGCAAGGTAAGGTGCCTGCTAAAGGCTGTTTCCAGGCTGAGTAGATAATTCCTCTCTGAACACCTACAGGAAGGACTTTTCTGTTCCCTGGATCTGGCCCAGGTTTGTACTAGCTGTTGTTTGATGGTTTCATACCTCCTGAGGGTTACATTTTCTCTTAAGGAGTCATACAGTAATTTATTAAAAAAAAGTAATCTTCCATTGCCTCCTTCCATCTTTTATTATTGTCACTGTGAATCTCCTCAAAACTGAAGCACTTTTGCATAGTTCAGTCTTTAAATATCCGCTTTTATTCTCATTCAAGAAAGTCCGGTTGTGATAACAGTCAAGGATTTTAGTTTTTCATTTCAGCTAAAAAAAAAGGTCCAAGGAGAAATATGGTAGTTTTTATTCCTTTAATTATGGGGTTCTTTTCTGACATAGAGCAGTGAAATCTGACTAACAACATATAATCAAAGTAAAATAACTCTATCTTTGGTTTTACTGTTTTAGTGATTCTTGAAGTAAAAATACACCTCTGTATATGATTTTGCTCACCCACTACTTTTAAGCCTCAGTAAGAACTGCTCATGTTGTACAATAGTCAGCATTTTGCCTATATTTTTATGCATGCAATTTGTCATCAGTTTATGCCTCTTTAAGGTTTGGCAGTGATTTCTTAAAAAATCTCTTCTAGTTGCAGTGTTCCTTTCAAAAATTACTTTTTCTTCCTGAGGCTCCTTGGTAAAAGACAGAAGAAAGCATAGTGGCAGAAGTAGTATAAACTGAAGCAGATGGCATTTTGGTTTTGCAGAATATAATGAAGCTTGCACACAAAACTAATTGTGCCATAACCAAGTACATTTCTTGAACTATGATGAAAATCAACCAGACATTACCAGGAGGAAGGATTTTCACATAATTTAAGAAAGTGCCAGTAAATAGCATGCAAATAAATAGAATCATTCCAAGCTGGGAAGACTTGGAGAGGTCAACAAATAAGCTGATGCAAGGAGTTTGGCTGGCTGATGCTTTGGAACATGTCTAGTCCTTTCTGATGATCATGTTTAAAATTCTCATGTAAGTCAGAAACTGTAAATAGTTTCAAGTACTGAAACATCAAGATTAAGAGAAGCATTGAAGAGACTCATCGCCAGTCACTTCCTTTGGGAACTGCCAATAGCAGGATTAAATCAGATTTGACAGATACATCATGGTCATTTGAGAACAGAGAAAACTGCTTACAGTTCACTTTGGAGAAGAAATAAAATATGTGCTATTGTGACAGACTAAACAGTGGTGGTAAACTTACTAGTTACCATATTCACCTGTATTTTTAGGCATAAACAAAATAGTATTAGAGCTGAGAACTTCTGAACAGGCATCAGAGAATATTAATAAAACTACAGAGGCAAAATTAGTGTCTTCAGTGCAAGATCTCCCTTGCTTGTTTTTATTTTTTTTTATGTTCCAACTAGTCTCTGAACTGTCTTATCTCTTGCAGTCTTTCCCATTTTTTTCTGTCAACACATTCTTGGATTATAACTCTTTGCCATGATATATACTTAAAACCTAGTAATTTTTTATTTCATTCTTTAAGATTGCATTACTAAATTGTATGCCACATATACCATGAAGCTTACATAAAATACAGAAAGAGTTGCCAGCCATAAGTCTTGCATGTGCAAGGGGACAAAGTGTTCATATCTGATTATGCTGCCCTTCATCAATATTTGTGGAACTCTTATTACAACCCAGTAGAGTACAGTCTGTGGATACAGATGGCTGTTTGTTAACCGCAAAATAATAGTTTTACACAAACCCTCCTACTTGGTTTTGCTTAAACTACAAGTGGTCATGTTTTTGTTTTTTCAAATACCCAGGGGTGTTTCTTCTTTTCCTCAAAACAGAAAATAATAATGAGTAGTAATGATCTAATTCAGAAAGAGGAAATCTCTCATGCATATGAGAAAGTAAACTAGTATTTGGAAGATATGTACATGATCAAGAACCTATCTTGGGGGAGAAGAGGGGAGTTACCACAGGTGCTTCCTTAATTGAGATATGTATTCATACTGTTTTTTGAAAGATAATATACTTTTACCAAGGAAATGCTACTGAACTAGAATATCAAGGTTAAACTATGACACCAACAGAAGAGAGTCAGACTCCATCTGGTCCTCCAGTGTCTGTAGGAGGCTTTGCTTCCTTAATGTCAAAGCACAGACTTTGACTGTAGCCATACAGGGTATTTGTAGGTTCTTTCTGCAGCAATTCATCCAGTGTATTTTCTACCAGCCTGGACATTGTGCTATCACATTGTCTATGCCCTTGTTTTACTGTGTACTTCAGCTATATGAACTTCATGCCTTTCAAAGGAAATCTATCATTGCTTTTTGTTCTCCTTCCCCCATCCCTATTCCTAGTGTTGAAGGAAATCTCTGCACGATGGAGTTCAAGTCTTCAGTATGACTGCCTGCAGAGCTCGCAGGCTGGCAGACAGCAGCAGCAGTGAAGAATGTAGGAAACTGAAGGTGTGGCAGGCAGAAACAACAGGTAGTCTGGGGACACCTCCAGCCCACAGCAGTGAAGGAAGCTCTGGTTACCTCATGACATTTGCAACTAGTCAGAAAGGGGGGAACTGGTTTCAGAACATAGGCATGCACATTAGTAGAACAGGCAGCTTGCCTCCAGCTATAGAGAGCGTAGCTTAGGGAGTCTACAGGAGCTTTATTCTCTACAGTTACCTACCCCAAATCTGAATGTTGCAACACTTTTTGTCGTGTAGTATTACATATAACAGTGATAGCACACCATTGAAGAGACGAGGTGGGTGTTTCTTGGAAGAAATGATCCAGAACTTAAGATTTTGCTATAAAAGCACAGTTGCTGAGGAAAAAAATAATATAATATGAGGCAACTTTTAAATTAAAACTAAACCCATCCACTTCTGCTGTCCACTTGGCTTAGGTAGTGAGGACATTTCCTTTTTGTTCACCTGTTGTGTTGAACCCCACACACTTATTTCCCAAAGCCCTCAAGTCCCCCCATGTCTCAGAAGACTCCAAGAAAAATAAAATTGTACCAATCAACCTTCTGAGAAGTCATAAAACTGAAAGAATACGTACAGCCAAAAAGCAATTTTTAGCTTTCAAAAATAATGAATATAAAAGGCCTCAGATATCTAACTGAATAGTTCTGATTGCATACAATTAAAGGGCTTCTTACTTAGATGTCTGTTATTTGCTATGATCTCAGAGACAGTTAGATATCAAGGTGGGATTTAGCAAATCTTATCCAAATTCTTTTCACATTTTAGTAGTGGTATGAAGTTATGAAGCATAAACTTTTTTGCCAGTTATTTCTGGATGTAAATGAGAAAGTAAACACAGGCAATAATTACAGAAAACTGCAAAAAGGCACATAAAAAACTTTATTCTTTGCACTCACAGTGTGAAGCTTGATGCCAATACACTGTTTTTACCATTAAAAAATACTTCAGGATAATGTAGATAAATTGACTAAAGTCTGTAGCTGAATACTGCAGCAGCCAAAGAATGAATACAAGTATACAGGTCTCCACACTCATTTATTCCTGAAGAATTAGGAATGCTACATTACTTTCTTAAAATGTTATAAGGCTATACAACAATACTTCATTTTAAAATGTGAAGAATTTAATGGGGCATATGCTGCTAAAGAAATTTAGTTTCTGAACTTGTGATCAAATGCTTGTACAGCAAGTAACTATGCCTCTTTTTTCCTGCAATATTTCTTCTGAAATATATTCTTCGCAGATGGTGTTTAGAACAATTTATTTGATAGTATTGCCACTCCTCTCTAGGTAGGAGGACAGAAGTGAGGGACAGTCTTAACAGAGTTTGCTTCTATGGATCATCCAGCAGGAAGCTCACGTAATCAAAACTGCTGGTGCCTATTCAGGTGAGACAGTGACGTTTGTTATTCCAGGCTGCAAGGAGGCTTGACTTGAGGCTCTGTGCCCTCATAAACTGCAACACACAAATCTGTTCCTGAACTGTCTGAAAAATGGAGACTGATGTTTACATTATGAGGACCATTCCTTCCTGGGTAGTTTGTGTCCTTTCCCACTTGGCAGCCTACCCATCTCCAGATTCCAGCTACTCTGATCACCTGTGTGTTAAGGAAGTAACTGAGACAATTGCACCATGTTATGTGGTCTTCTGCATTCTAAAACCTCACTTTGTGATGAGTTACTTGGTCATCACATCAAATGTTTCAGCAGTACAGCTCAGCTGGCGTTTTTTTAAAACTGCTGATGTGAAGTGACATATTCTGTACTTCAGTAAAAGGTTTATGTTTTAGACCATAATGTTTATGTTCTTGCCTGTGGAAGGGATGAGTAGACTGCTTGGCTCTAATCAGTGTATGCACGATGACATTTGGAGTTGGGACACTTCTCAGGGTAGCTACAGCTGACCAGTCCACTTTGCTCTGGTCCTGTCCCCTCTCTTGAGTCAGTGTACAGTTTTGCAAAAAGCCATTTCAAGAGCTGATCTTGTTGAAAATTGCTTTTTATTTATACCTGATTTTCGGTTTCATTCCCTGCATCAGCTCACTGTCTGCACAAGATCAAATGGTACCCTGGCCAAAGGGCTTAAAACACACAGGCAAAGGCAGAAGATAAGTTGACTGTGGAAGCTTGAACTGAACCTGTGAAATTTCATCATCATTTTAGGGGAGGAAGTGGGAAGGAAGAAACTGCCTTCTGTAGTATGTTGTAGTGGCTGTTGTTGACATTCACATAAAAATTCACATTCAAAGTTTAGTCTGGATTGCATTTTTTTCTTTTATCTCTTTATTCTTTTTTGCGTTTGTTCTGCTTGAGTGCATGCTTAAAAATCTTGTATTTTACAGCAATTTTCATTGATCATATTTTGATTCTCTCAGTGTTCTAGTTCAAGGAACATGGCCTTGAAAACACTAATGACTATGTCAATCGAAAAGTTTCTGAAAATTAAGGATTTCCAAACTCCAAAGGTGTTTAAATTATGCCTCATTTTCCTTGGACATTCTTCTTACTTATTCCTTCCTTAGGAGAGTATCAGAGTGGTATATGAACAATTGCTCTTTTTATCAAGTAACAGCAGTGCCTTCTAAGGGAGATTTTGACTTTTTTATTCTGGTTAAATGCATGAATAGGTTATTTTTTTCCCAGCAGAACGTAATCTTCTACTTCATTGAATAATGTGGCTTGCGCATTCACTCCAGATATGGGAAAGTTGAACTGAGTTCCTTCCTCTTCAGAAGACAGATCTTATGCTCCTGAACAGAGTGCCATAAATACCCAGCTCTCAGATGAGTGCTCTTGCTCTGTACTTGTAAAGTTGATTATCTTTGTCTAAACCAAAACATTGAGCAAGGGCCTGGGATCCTCCTGAGGAATTTCAAACAATGGAGCTGAAGGTGCATTGCTTCTCTGTTCCAATCAAGGCAGAAAGAAAACCAAACCTGGCTTCTGCCAAGTATTCTAGCTAGGAGCTGACCGAATTTTCTTGAGTGGGGGGCCTTTATTGAAGCTATTTCACCTTCTCTGAAATATTTCCGTACATGTCGAGAGGCATTCCATAAATGTGAGGCATTGAGGTCTCCTCAGGCCTTGTAAGCCTGAATAAAAGGATGTTTCTTCATAGTGCAGTTTTATGAGCTCTTATTTTTCCTCAAATGAGTGTCCCAAAACAAAACTTCCTGTTTCAGGCTTAAAAGACCAATTTTTTGTTAAATGGATCAGAACTTCTCTGTGTCCTAGTTCAATCTGAGGAAGAGTTGACAAAAATAAGTTTAGCTTGATAAAAACCAAATATAAGTTTCCTTTTTTGTTGATTCAGCAGCAAAAGTCTCAGATGAAAGGACCTCAGAATACCAAAAAAACATTGCCTTGCCATTTTGATGAACATATGTATCACTTCTTCATTATTTAAACATCTTTCTGTGGACATCTATTGAGTACTATATTGCTTGAAAATAGTTCACTCTAATATTTTTAATCATTTATTTATGATGCGTTTTGTGATTATGTTACATAATACTGTGTCTTTCTAATCCTTGTAAACAGAAAAAAAAAAAATTCTGGCTCAACGTAAATTCTAATACTGGTAACCAGAATTACCATGTCTGCCTGTTGATATTATCCAATACAACAATCTTGCTGAATATTTTCTAAGATAAGCCAGTATAAGGGATAGGATTGTAGTCAAGGGAGGGATTTGTAAATGTCTCCATGAAGATTTTTTCCTACTATTTACTCAGCTCTGCTCTTGTAACCATGTTTAATGAAATGCATAAATCAGAGCTGAGTATTTTAGAAGTCTATCCATCTGTATTTCTATGTCAGTATGAAATACTGTGCCAAGAGCTACATCTGTGTAGTTTACAGAATTCAAATAATTACGTAGGAAGATGAATAACTAATTTAATAAGCAAAAAAAAAGAGAGCCGATAGTATAGAAATGTCCATAGTGGCATAAAAAAAATATCTTATGTAACATTTTATCCCTGTGTCATACCAGACACCAGACCTCATACAGCATATATAAAAAACTGAAATAAAGACAATGATGAGCATATTAGTAATTAATTCAGGGGGATGCAAATCTATAAAGAAAATTTGCTGACACATTATCAACTGATTATTTTCTCTCTTGAAATATTTTACAAATGTATCTGTTTTCAAGATTTGAAAGAAAAAGAAAACATCAAACATAAAATGCTATATAAAAATATAAAACAACTAAAGTTTACACCTAGAAATCGTTAATAATGACCTAGTATCAACTGCTTTTCTGTACTACTCCCACATAGCAAAGATAGTATAATTGAGTTAGTCTGTTTAGACGAGTATATACTTTATGTTGTGAATGTTACAAGAAATTGATCTCATTCTACACAAGCTTTAGTATAAACACACTGTAAGCTTCTTAAAATAACCTTATCAATCACTAGACAGCTCATCTACATTTTATAATTTATTTAATTAGTGGTTATAGGTTTTAGATGGGACAAAGTAAAGACAAAGTTCAGCCAAAACAGATGGAGCTACAACAGGATTTGTAAAATGGGTTACTTCACTGCTGGCAGCCTAGATCTCATTTCAGAGAAGGAATCAAAGCAGAACTGAGAAAGAAACGGAAAGCTGAAAAGGTCACATAGAAGATCTGAAAAACACACTTAATCCAGAAACTTTTTTTGTATGTTTTTCCTCAATACTTTTGTAATTTTGAATTAATATGACACCCCTCTGAGCTAAAGTAGAGAAACTGCCTATAGGAGTGTATCTTTTAGGATACAACCTCGGTCTTACTGCATGTTTTGTGTATCAGGGAAGTAATGGAGAAGGTAGTGTGACTGCTGAACCCATACACTGCTATAGGCTTTGCTTCATTAATGGTCATACCATAGAATCACAGAATCACAAAATGGTTTGGGTTGGAAGAGACCTTAAGGTCATCTAGTTCCAAACTCCCTGCCATGGGACATCTTTCACTAGACCAGGTAGCTCAGAGCCCCATGCAACCTGGCCTTGAACACTTCCAAGGAAGGGGCATCCACAGCTTCTCTTGGCAACCTGTGCCAGGGCCTCACCACCCTCACAGTAAAGAATTTCCCCCTAATATTTAACATAAACCTATTGTCTTTGTCCTGTCAGTACATGCTCTTCTAAATAGTCTCTCTCCATCTTTCTTGCAGGCTCCCTTCAGGTATTGGAAGGACACAATTAAGTCACCTTCTTGTCTTCAGGCTGAATGTTCCCAATCCTTTCAGCTCTTCATCATAGGAGAGGAGCTCCATCCTTTCAGCAGTCTTTGTGTCCCTCCTCTGGACTGGCTCCAGCAGGTCAATGTGTTCTTGTGCTGGGACCCCAGAGCTGGATGCAGTGCTCCAGGTGGGTCTCACCAGACCGGAGTAGAGGGGCAGAATCCCCTCCCTCCCCTGCTGGCTGCACTGCTCTGGATGCAGCCCAGGACACGTTTGGCTCTCTGGGCTGTGAGTGCCATGGCTGAGTCATGTGTGGCCTCTCACCCACCAGCACCCCCAAGTCCTTCATATCCCAACTTCCTTTCCAAAGATATTGATGAATATTTACAATAAACACAGTGAATTATTTTGTAATCCTTTTCAAGACTATGTTATATTTATGGAGGCTTGCTTTTAGTATTAATTTAAATTGGATAGATACATAGATCTATATATATCTAATATTACTGGAATAGGCAAAGCGTCACTAGATTTACAGGAAATGCCACCTTTTATTTTACATGATATTTTTTAAAAAAAACAAAGTATGGATATGGCACAAATCAGACTTGTGTTAAAAACGTAATTAATAATTTAATTTTAATTCATAACTTGTCTTGCTTGCTTCAGTGAGACTACTAATACTGAAAGCTTAGATACGCTTTGCAAAAGCAAGGTCTTCATTAATTGTTAATACCCATGGACATTATTTTTTTTAATGAGAAGCAAAAATACTGACGTTATGTCCTTTAAAAGAAAGAAGGACCTTAATATTTCTTCTCGTCCAAGGAAAAGCCATCTCACTCCTTTTCTTCCAGTTATTTCTTAAATTGTCATTAATTTTGGTTTTTTCCTCCCTTTCTTCTCTCCCATGCCACATTGTACATTTGCTTGGGACAGATCTTTTTGTTTAAATATTGCACACTTTCTTTTACATTTGACAAACATGTGCTGGAGAGCTCTCAGGTTTTCTTTTCATTGCCAGGTCTTCTCTTTCCCCCATTTGCTATCTTGTATACTGCCAGCAGTCTTACCACTGGAGTGGTAAGACTTACCATCTGAAGCTGGTCATCTACTGAAAAGCCATCTGAAGTTAGCACATGGTTTTAAAAGGAAAGACATCTTCTTGATATGTAGTAAGCATGATTTCATACAAAGTGCAGAAACATATGGTAGGGAATGGATTTCTTTCTCCAGATTTTTCAGTGGTTTTGATTTATAACTCCACAGACTTTTTGCCTAAGATTTTTTTAATTGTTTAGTCTGTTTGGAATATAACAGAGACTGAACATTTTTACTCGTTTAGATTATGGTGTTATTTAGCTTAACAGTGACTTGGTGCTGTTGACTCACACTGGACTTCAGAGTTAAGATAACAGGGAAATCAGGAAATGGGTTGACTTGTGGCAATCCTGCACATGGCTTGCAAACAAATTGTCTGGATAACTACTAAAAGACATGGTCAGTGTGATGAATACTTTACGTGTTTGGCTGTGTTTCCTGACAGCTACAGAAATAAGCAAAACCTCACACAATGCACTCCCTTCCGTGATTTTAATGTTAAATACAATGTCTGAGCTATTATTTAGAAAGGAAAAAAAGCTACTCTAGCTCCTGCTACATGACACAACTGTTCTACCAGAAGAGAAACAAGCATAAAAGATGACCTGTAAACAGTTAAAAAGATAAAACCCTTAGCGGTTGAGGCACTGGATGGGAGACTGGGGGAAAGTGACCAAGGAAGACACCCTTATGGAGTCTGAAAGTTTGGCTGTTGTATACAAGCTTGGGATGCTTTTGGTAAGAGTTAGATGAGACAGTTGCATATGCTCATTAATTATTCTAAATGTCACTTTCTTTTATGTTTAGTTCCTTAAGATTAAAGAGTGCCTTGGTTTAAGAAGACTGACTGAACATTGCATTAACTCCCAGTTCCAATCTTCTGAAGGGAACAAATGCAGGGACCCAAATCTAATTATGTCTGTGAAGTTAAGCACGGTTCTGCAGCAGGAGTTGAGCAAACACTGTATGACTTTGCTTGGGAACAGGAAAGGGTATAGCTGCAGCAGCATAAAACACTGCATGGGCTAATCTTCCCTCTTCTTCAGGCTCTCATTCAAAGTTTGGTCAGAAATCAGTACCCCACAGCCTGCAATATAAATGAGACATGGTCTACTGATGGAATTAGTCCCCAGCTTCTAAAGGTTAATCTTGCAAGGTACTGAATGCTTCCCACCCTATCAATTCCATCTAAACGGGAAATACTTGACAATTCCTTTTAATTTGGGGTTACAGATTTTTAGTTAAGATCAGGCACAGGTTGGCTGCAATGGAGGTTGTTCAGCAGGAAAGCATAGGTACCTGATAACAGATGGTGACTTTGTGAATCATATTTACTATAGCAGAAAATTGACTAAACGGATTATTTTTAGCAAGGTAAGTATTTTATAGTTTGAGTACTTTCTGGCATGACTATTTGCTATTAAGAAATTGCAATCTGCATAAAGGGAACAGAGTAGTTTTGTTTTAAGGCTTTTAAACCATGTGTTTGCTCAGAAATTGAGAAATTTACCGTGCAGTAAGTTCAGCTGTGATTAATGACACCAGTAATAGTACAAATTTCAGGAACTGTGTACCCTTGAGCCATTCACTAAACTTCTGGGACCAAGTGTGAACTGGGAGCAGTGTTTACATGTCTCATGGCCATAAATGCAGGTATTCTGTGAGCATAGCAAAGCCATCCAGGATCTCTGTGAAGTGACTGGGAGCAGTAAAGCTCTTGGGAAGGTTATTTAGAATAGCTGTAAAGGGAGCACATCCTGTGGCCAAGTAAGGAAGGGAGCTGAAATTCCGCCTGTCCCCTGGGTTTAGGTGCTTATCTGCACCCCTGGAGACAGGTGAGGGAAAGGCTTTGTTATGCTCAGGCAGGAGGGTGGACCTTCAGTGCTGATCAGTGCTTGGCCTTAGGCTGTAACTGATAAGAGGCACAGTAAGCTCACCTTAATGTCAGTGTATTACACACTCACAGCTCTCAAATTTTAGAGAAATATGCTATCTACCTGGGTGCAGAGTAATCGAGATTGAGGCCCCATCACTTGCCTTAGAGAGCATTGCCATTGTGCAGCCACGAATGCCCACAACTTGTGGAAATTGCAAGGATACTGGAAAGAGGCAACTCAATTCAGGAGCTGGCAGGTATTTTAGGGTTCCCCTCTGGACTTGTGACTGACATCAGAAAGCTGTGTATATAAGGTTTAGAAATATTCCTGCTTGCCTTTCTTTTAAAACTCCAGTTTCTGTAAAGAAAGTTCCATTTTAGCTCTCCTAACAAGCTGCTTATGAGGTGAGCCACCAAGAGTGAGGTGCAAGAAGGGTACTGAATGGATAGGATACACAGAAGTTCAGAGTTGAAAAGAGGGAATAATGAGATGCACTAGGAAAAAAAAGTCCTAATGGTGTAAGAGTTAGTGAGGAAAGGAAAAATAAACAGGAGAAGTGAAGCAAACAAGCAAAGACTGAAACCTGAGCTGATACTAGTGAAGGAGGAAAAACAAGAACAAGTTAAAACCATCATCACAAAGTATAATGCTAAGAGTTACAATGAACTGTGGTGTCATTTGGGACTCTAATTGCATGCTTTACTGAAAACTGCTAGGAGCATTTATCATGCCAGCAGCCATAGGTTTAGCTACTGTGGGCCTCAGTGCCATCTGGAAAGATGAGCACTCAGTCTTTAATGGAAGGTTAGAGATCATTGTCATAGCAATTCATAGCAATCCACACTACATCTCTGTGTAGCACCTGTGCATGCCTATGTTTTGTTTGAGGTGATTATTGCTGCTGTTTAACACATATGCTTTTTTAATAAAAAAAAAAAATAAAGTTGATTTGGAAATTTCAACACTGAATTGAAAAAAATAAGGCTTGGTCGTCTATCACTTCAATGTTTTTTCCCTCTGTATTATTATTAAACCAAAAAAAGTAATGTGAGAGTTTCTACACTCCCTAGGCTATGAGACAGCTTAAAATAATTCTTAAAAACTTAATGAGGATTGGACAGCTGATATTTTAAGCTATTGTTTCATGTTGTAATTGAAGACATTACTTTTTAAAATCAAAAATATTTGAAGTTCTTATTAAGAATTAAACAGTATTTTAAGTCATGTTACTAACTTCATTTTAGCTTTTTTTTTTGAAGGCAAAGGACCAGTGCTAGCTCACTGCAAAAATCAGTAAAGGTGCTTTACTTACAGTGCAATTCAGTCTGAAATTGTGGTAAGTTCACCATGTTAGTGTATTTTAAGCCGAGTAATCACTCACTTGCAGTGATGACCTAAAAAAGTCAATATATTTATAGCTTCACCAGGAAAACTTCACTAAGGATTGTATATACATGGAGTGCCATTGACTAGCACTGGATGGACAAATGAAATGGTGTAGAGCACAGCTGACTTTGTAACTCTCTTAAAACTCATACAGGCTTAAAGAAAATGACATGAACTCTGAGTATTTACTTGACTATTACATCAGAATATTAGAATTTAATTGCTAATAATGGATGCCTAGTGAAAATTATACCAAAGATGTTTTTATGCCATGTGTCACTTCTCGGTTAGCATGAACAGTAAGTAGTGCTCCTACATCTTTCACCCCTTAGGGCCTATGTTTACAGGCTGATAACCGAATCACAGAATGCATCAGGCTGGGAGGGCCCACAATGGGTCAGCTGGTCCTCCCTGTCCAAGCAGGGCCATCACAGAGCACGAGGCACAGGTGGTTTCCAGATGGTTCCTGAATATCTCCAGTGAGGGAGACTCCACAACCTCTGTGGGCAATCAGAAAGAAGTTCTTCCTCATGTTCAGGTAGAACTTCCTGTGCATAATTTTCTGCCCATTGCCTCTTGTCCTATTGCTCAGCACCTCCAAGCAGAGCCTGGTCCCTCCTCTGGCCCCTCCCTGCAGACACTGACAGACATTGATGATGTCCCCTCTCAGTCGTCTCTTCTTGAGGCCGAAGAGGCCCAGCTCCCTCAGCCTGTCCTCAAAAGTTATCCCTTGACAACTTTGTAGGCCTGAGCTGGATGTGCTGCAAGGGCTCCATGTCTCTCTTGTCCTGAGAAGCCCAGAACTGGGCACAGCTCTCCAGATGCGCCTTGCCAGGGCTGAGCAGAAGGGCAGGATCGCCTCCCTCGACCTGCTGGCAATATTCTTCCTAATGCAGCCCAGGATACCATTGGTGTTCTTGGCCACAAGGGCACACTGCGGGCTCATGGACAGCTAGGTTTGGAAATTACTGTGTCATTTTAAAGAAGCTTACTGGAAGGGTAGCATTGTGTTTTATGCGTTAAGAGTGGGGTGGTATTGATCATTTAAATGTTCTACCTCCCAGAGGTCACTGTCTACAGACACCTCTGAGTTTCGCTCTCCTGGTGACTGGCAGATAGTCCTGGACCTTGGAGAAAAAGTAGAGGTTTGGTTTGGTTTGGTTTGGTTTGGTTTGGTTTGGTTTGGTTTGGTTTGGTTTGGTTTGGTTTGGTTTGTACTACAGCTTTATTTGGAGTATATAAAAGTGGAGAAAGGGTTCTGTGCTCTTTTGGAGCGTTGACGGCCATTTTGTGGTTTTGGATTATTTTCCTAACCTCTGCCCTTTTGAATGCTCTCCTGCACTAGAGATACTAGACAGATGCCATATACCATTGCCCTAAGTTCTATATATTCCCTGCAATGGTAAGCTTTCAAGTTTATTTTTAGTTTTTCTTAAGACTTCTAATGTGTGCTTACATATCACATGAACACGTTTAGAAAGAAGAGAGTTCGGGAGAGAACAGGGTATCCTGATGCTTACTGAAATACCTCTATCAGCTTTACCAATAGGTGGGAAGGGGGGGTTATTTCTGGCATAAAATGAAAGAAATCTGCTTAGTCTAAAAGAGGCAGAACCCATTTAAGAGCAGAAATTGTCTGACCTATGCATTTCCTCTCTGTCACCGTTCAGACATTACTGAAACACATTCACTGTGTTGTTTCATTTTCCCCCCTTACATTTTGGGCCAGTCTTCTCACATAAATTTTCTATTAATGTACCTCCATTAATTTAATTTCTTTTCAGCTCATTTACACCTCTATAAATATTTTCAGGTTTTCAGGAGCAGAAACATAAAAGTTATTTGTGTTTCTTTTTTATTTAATTGGAGGAATCAGTTCAGTACAATGTAACTGAGCTGAGCTGAACTTGGGACAAAGCTAGAAATTACATGAACCACTTTTCAAGACTGAAAAGCAACTGGAAAGACATATACTGAATTCCCTTGAGCCATGACCATTATTTTCAAGACCAACTGTCCTATTGTTCATGAAATTACTTCTAAAGCTCTCCAGGAAGTTTCTTCATGGCTGTGTGTCTCTACTCCAGCCAAAACCAGCACGGGGGAGGGGGCAGTACATCCCCTGTACAGGGATTACAGCATGCATGTAGATACCTTTTCAATAACACGGTACATGGATGCCAACATCTTGTCAAACTTTACAAATTTAGGGATCAAATCTATGGATTCACCCTGACTTTCTAAATCCTTATTTTCAGTATTTTCATAAATAGAATGATCTCAAGCTATGATTGGGCTTTTCCTCACTGAAATCAGCAATTCCTGCCAAAACTGTACTGAAATCATCAGATAAATCAACGGCCAAATTGACTAAGAAACTAGGAATTAAAGAGCCACTTACAAGAAATAAAAATTAACAGAATAAATAACCAACCGTATTTGCAGACTTCTTATTCAATTCAGCTGATGCTGTGAAGCCAACCATATTAACTTTCTTGAACATAGTGTTTTTTCTTTGTGGATGACTTTTCAATTCATTGTTACCAAGCCTACGAAAACAGTCTGAGGCTTAAAAAGGCAGTCAAGAATTGTGCTAATTGACATGACACTGAGAAGAACCCTGTGGTTAGAATAAGCTGTAAGCAGAATTGTCAGCATAAATATCCTGCAACTGGCTAATAACCTCCCCCTTTCCTGATCCACCTGGGAGGGATAACAGAGACCTTTCACTACAAGGTTCAGGACCAAAACCCCACCAGAATAAATGAAGTTCTTATTAAATCTTCTAACTGTGATTAAGGGGAAGGCAGCAAACATGGCTGCTGATATTCTAGCTGGAATAGCTAGAAAAACACCTCAAGAAAAGCATCACTTCTTAACCAAGGTTGCATCACTTGACAGAATGATAGTGTCTTACCGTATTATACTGCATTTTGGACTACAGTGACAATTTTTGTATGCCTTGGAAAAGTGTTACTGAGTAAAATCATAGCACCATAGAATGGTTTGGCTTAGAAGCAGCCTTGAAGACCATCTAGTTCCAAACCTCCTGCCATGGGTTCTAGTACAACTTTCTCATATAAATCTCCTGCCAAAAAGCATTAGCCAGGTGCTCCCTGTTATCAAAGCAGAAGGAAAAACGTATAAGCTTTTATGGTAAGAAAATCTATTCCTAATTGTATGCAAGTTTTATCCAAGGATAGACTAGCATGAAAAGCAATCTTGTACTGTTTCCAGACTGAAAACTCATCTGGAAGTCTCCCTTCAAGATAAATTATTTTCTTAAGAGGCAGAAAATCATATCACGTGATAGATTTAAAGTCCCATTCCGCTCTCTCCTACAGATAGGAAAAATTACGGAGTTCTTAAATTTTTCATAAAAATACTGTTTGTCTTCCAAGTTTGAAATCAATAATACATGATTAATACAGGCTTCCTAAATGAAAAAAAAAAAAAACCCCACTAGAATGACTGAGCTCAAGAATGAATAATCCATAGGAGCTGTTTAGAGCTAGGTGAATACATAAAAACTGAATTTTGTGAATATTCTTTCAGTGTTATAATCAAATCTCTTTCTACTACTTTCAGACTTGGTTTTATTCATTACAAGCGTTGCACTTGGATGAAAAAATACTTGTTTTTGCGGACTTGATGATTCCTTCGAAGTTGTATTATGGTCATTACTTGTTCTGGACTAGAGCCCCAAGCCTGTAACCTGGATGAGCGCCCAGTGCTATGCACTGGACTGCCCAAGCCCTCGACCGAAGCCCTTGGGTGTGAGAGACAGTTTTGCTGGAGAACGAGGGGACAGCAGTGAAATTAGCTCCACGGTGGTCACAGAGAGGCTATAAATCCTTTTACTGTTTCCATGGGCACGCACACCCGTCGACAGGTCGGAAGCGGAGGCTGGCAGGGGACGGCACTTGGCCAAAGGCGGGCTGCCGGGCTGTCCTGCCCGGCAAGGGTCGGGTACAGCCCTGCCCGCGGTGCCGGCCAGGAGCGCAGCTGCTGCGGAAGAGCCGCAGCCCCGGCACTCCCGGGAAGG
>VZTD01001505.1:203898-363543 GCA_013397725.1 Rhagologus leucostigma | reverse complement strand
GGGGCGGCATCCCGAACCGGGGAGCGTGGCGGCTGCCACACGCCGGAGCGGGAGGGTTGGGAGCTAGCCCGTGCCCGGCGCAGCCCGCGGCCGAGCGCAGCTCGGGGGTTTCGCTACGCGGCTGTTCCCCGGGCGGCCGCGCTCTGCCGCCCTCGGCGCCTGCCCTGATCCCCGGCCCCAGGCCGGTGGCACATCCAGCCGCAGCCAGGGCCCTGTCCGTGCGAACGGCCCCCGCCGCCCTCCCCTAGGGATTCGCGGCGCCCCGGCCGTGCCGGTGAGGTGCCGGTCGCGATGAGCCGTCGCAGGAGCCCGGCTGTCGGCTGCCTGTTGCCGTGTGTGACAATGGAATTCCCTGGCGTTGCCATAGCACCGGGCACTTGTTGCGACGGGCTGGGGGGAGATGCTGCATTTCCTCTGGTTCACCCCGACTACCCCTCCACCGCCCCCGTGTCGGCAGCTGAATGCTGCTCCGTAAAACCTCGGCTACTTCAGCCAAAATAAAGACAAGTTGTAATAAAGCAGCTCTTTGTCTTTCAGATTTCAGGTACTCAGACTCCACCTTTACCTTCACTTATATCGGAGGCTCCAAAAGGTACTCTTTTTACAGTAATGACTCCATTTCCTGCTGGCAGTAAAATGCAGTGGTTCAATAACGTGGCAGATTTTTATGTTTCCTTATCTTTTGCAAGAAGGACGATTGAATCATCGGCCTTCGTGCAAACGTAAACTGAGGAAGAGGTGTGGAGGGAGGTGATGAGAAAGGTGATCCTAATCTTCAGGGGCTTGTTCCTCAGTCTTGCTCTGTGAAGCTTCATTGTCCTTGTTTTTTTTCTCAATTTATTTAGAGATGTAGAATTCCTGCCGTATGTAAACTTAACAGAAACATAGTAAAGACATCAGTGTATGGTGTAAAGTTAATTCATACTAAAAAAGTGGGAAAAGTTAAGATTGTAGTAACAAATAGGACAAATTTCACATCATCAGCTTACTTCTATGCATGAGAGCCATATTTGGTCCCATGGCAGATGCAAGGTTGTCTGCAGTTGCCAAATTAAAGTTGACCAAATTAAATTCCTGAGACATTAAATGAAATGTCAGTATAACTTGCAAGACTAAAAAATTGTTTTATTGAATGTTTAAATATTATTTCTAAGTGGATCCAAGCTGGTGGTTATAAATTGGATTGTACCTGTACACCTCTTCGAAATATATTTCAGCATTTGTTGTGCTTGTCAGTTTTCAAAAGGAAATACAGGTAGAAATTTGAACACATTCTTTTGCTTTCCCTGATTGTTAGTTACCTTTTACTTTAAAAGGTGTTAAAAGTAAATGAAACGTTGGTCTCTTTTAGCTGGATTTTTTGAATTTGATAGAGCAAGAAGTTTTGTGTTTATTTTTTGGTTCATTTGTTTTAATAATGCAGTTTGGTATCTTTGTCAGTTATTTTTCTTTCGCAGGGTACATCATATTAAAGTATTGAATTTTTTTTATTTTTTGCAAGTGAACCTGTCAGTGGAGGCAGCACTCCCGCAGCCATCAATGGTCCCTCTGTGCACACTTTGGGATGTAGGACCAGACTCCCAGATGGTCCCCAGGCTCCTGGATTGCTCAGAAAAATGTTTTCCCACCTCATTACCCTCCTGCTTCCTAATAAAGGAAAGGACAACTTCTGTCATTTTCAGTGAAGTAGAATAGTTCACCCAGTAGCTGACAATCAATATATTTTTAGGTTGCTCATAGTATACTTCTTCCTTTAGTACATTAATATATGTTTTGTTTTGGTGTGGTTTTAAAAGACAGTTTCAAAAGGATCGATACTGAAACACAGGTGTCACTTGACATAAGCACATCAGCACACGTATGAATTAACAAAACCTTGAAGGTGTGACTGCTGCATTTAACGGTAATCACTTTTGCAAGCAGGGGCCTAGCCCTGGTGGGCTAAGGTGATAAGAAGAGAGAGGCATATTAGCTGCTGGGCTTAGCTATAACTGCTTCTGCAAGCAGGGAACTAGCCTGGTGGGCTAAGGTGATAAGAAGAGAGAGGCATATTAGCTGCTGGGCTTAGCTATAACTGCTTCTGCAAGCAGGGAACTAGCCTGGTGGGCTAAGGTGATAAGAAGGGAGAGGCATGTTAGCTGTCATGAAAGGCTAGAAAATGCAGAGTCGTAAGTTTTGTTTTAATAGATAGAAGAACATAATCAAGGAAGTATAGTTATAGAAAAGCGTAGTACCAGTTAGATAAATGTGATGAATATGTTAGATAGGAACTATCTACCATGTTTGTAACCCTAAGATAAAGAAACCACAAGTTATGTAAGATCCCAGCTCTTAAAACTGTACCTTTTAGATAAGCAAACAAACAAGGGCGGGTGCCAGAATTGTGGAAGTATAAAAGCCTGTGTAAAATGAGCCACAGTCAGACATGCACATGGAGGTGCTAACCCCTGCATGTTCTCTTGGCGTCAATAAAGGTGTGCTTTTCTTTATGGTACCTGCTGTAGAGTAGATTCCTTTGAATAAATACAGCAAAAACCATTTAACAGAGATTCCATTTATCATTTAACTAAAATGATTGAAGTTGAAAGTTACTTCGAACTGTTCTCTAAACCAAATACCACAGCAAGAAAACAGGAAGTGAAACCTGTGTATTGTTTCCATCCTCCGAGCTGAATAAAGTAAAAAGTCTAAGGGCATAACTGATGGCGAACAAACTGGTTTATCAGTGTTGAAACAAAGTGTTGGCACTTGCTCAATGAGAAACGGAAGAGGGCCTTACATTCCCCAGCCTTGAATTTAACGGGGGTCAGCATTTGCTTAGGAAATTGATGACTGAAAACCAGTCTCAGGACCTTGATGATTCAAACACAATTTAGAAACAATTGTAATGCCTACGGAAATTGGTGAAGATGGGTTGTTACTTAGATCACTCTCAGATTTCACTTTCCTTTTCACAGTTTAAGGACATTTAAAAAGTGTCCTTTTAGATACGGGTTTCACGTTCCCTGTGTTGCCTGCTTATTTGTGTTGTAGTTCAGGAAGTTGTTTTGCAGTGTTCTTGGTGTACAGTGGTATACTGAGCGGCAGGCTTGGCAGTAAGCTCTCATGTAAAGTGTGTAAAATGAAAGCTATTCAGAACAAAATTTCGGCTACTTACATCAAAGGTGTGTGAGTGGTTTCTTCATAGAGAAGGTTCTCGTAGAGCAGCAGCTATAGTGCAGTGTGTACAGCATTTGGGCAGGCCTCCAGTACAGGGTCAACAGCAGTGACTTGTGCGTGGTAACAGTTTAGGAGAGCACAGGGTCATCCTAGAACCTTCTTCTTGGCCATTTGGTATGAATATTTTCTTGCTGACACTGCCGCAGCTGTGCACTTCCTGAGTGGTAACACCGTTTTTTGATCTTTGCACTCAGAAATTGTCCCTAAATGATAGATCCTCTTTTAGATCATGGTCAGGGACTCATCAGCCAACAGGCTTTGTCCAGTTGCTTCAGATACTCAACCCAATGACTTTTGTTTTTCCAATCCACAGGAACACAAGCATTAGAGTAATGGGCAAAGGAGTGCATGTTTGCTGAACGGATGTTCAAACCAAGGAAGGATTTGAATGAATAAGAGTAGAAGTGGTGTGTAAGGAAGATTACAGTACTTTACTACTCATTATTAGCCGTGCCTGGAACTGAGCACACTTTGTTTCCTTTAGATATATTTTTTTAGGTCAGTGCGTAATATGGCCTTGGTTTAGCCATAGCGGTTACATGGAAGAGCAGAAGCCCTTGAAAGAAGGCATTCTGTTTGAGAAGCAAGATTCTTCGGCAAGTGACAATACTAGCAAGTTAAACATCTCTCTGGGTTTTCCTCAGTATACTGTAGTTGCCTCTAGTGCCCATTATGTCTGTTTACCAGTGATCTTAATTTATAAACCCAGAGCTAGTTTTGCAGTACGGGGTAAGTCCATGGAAGTCAGTGTACCAGTATTATTACAGTTATTATGAGGACCTAAGGTTTATTTGTGATTTTTTTCTTTAAAGTTTTAAGTTTATCTCTGTGAGATTTTTTTTCTTGGGACCAGCTTCTCATACTTTATGTCATTTTTCCCTTGGTGCCTGGATTGATTGCACAGCCTCTTTCTGCACTTTTGAAGTATTAAAATAGTACATTAGCACTCTGCAGATCCATCCAAATAGATAGGCCTGATCCAGAGGACATTTAATATTGCTTATGTGGAGATTACTTGTAATCCCGTAGTAAAGTCGTAGTAGTTCAGACAATCCTTTTAGACTGTATTTCATTGCCCTTTTTTTTTTCTTAATGCATAGTGTTCACACTTCCAAATTGTTAGATCTGTTTGCCACTGCAGAGATGTGACCTGTTTCGGGAAGGTCGTAATTAGCAATTTATTAGTGAAAGCACATCTTTGTGCATAATGTGGGCACTAAATAGAGGGCAGATTGTTTATCAATTTAATAATTTTTAATTTCATTGTCAGAAAGCAATAAATAGGTTGATTTCTTATAAAAAGAGGAGTTCAGTCAGGTGCTGTGACTGTGCAAGATTTATTCTCCTTTAACTGTATGTAGAAGAAAATAAAGAAATTACTAGATTCTTTAATGTTTTTTTTTTCTACAGGATCTAAAACAGATATTATGAACATGTAGAATTCTGCATTTTAAAAGAATCTCTAATTTCCTTTTTGTTCTCCTGTATGAAACACTGTTCCTCCAGAAGCCATGCAGACTGAACTGATCTGCTGATCTGTCATCTTTCAGATAAAAATGTGTGACGCCCTGAAGTTGTTTTCACTTTATATGTCATTTGACATGCTTTACTTAGAAGCAATGCTTGGTTGTCCCGAAAAAAGATATTTTCTCTTTTTAGTATTTTTCTCATCCTGCTTTTTTTTTCCCTGAGGCTAAACAAGGACATCATAACAGTCCTGAAATACTTCTTCATTCACATACATTCTTAACTCTCATTGGCAGTGAAGGACAATGACAATAAGGTTGTGCATGAGAACTAATAATGAGATCTAATACTGCAGCATATTGTAAATAAACTAGGTAACACCTGAACATACAGATTAATTTTGCCAGCAAAGCTCATCTCCTGTTCAGACAGTGGACTTACATTCTGCCTTCCATACTTCAGCAAGGATTGCAACAGTGGCAGTTCTGAAAAAGCAAGGAAATTTTGGTCTGAAGTATTTGTTTATTTTTGCTTAAAATAATGACAGTTTATTTTCTTAGATAGTTTTGATTTTGAATATTTGGCTTTTTGTGTTTTATTCAGGACGTTATTGTAATATCAGAAGCTCTCATGTAAAATGATGAGTTAATTTCCACCTCGCTGTGGTAGTGAAGCATTTCACAGATAAGGAACTGTGCCATCGAAAGAGTGACTAAATTGCTTGTAATTTTATAGCTAGAGATGAAACCTGTCTGATGTTCTAGCACATTATGTCCACCAGGTGTTTGAACCACTTGACAATAAATAGATATAGATAAACTTTTTCTCCCCTTTTGTGGTATGCTCTATTGCTGCTTCTGTGGATTTATAAAGCCACCTACATGGGATATTCCATTTGGTGGAGAATTTTGAAATTCTGGTGTAACTGATAACACTGAAGTCTTCGGTACACAAAGTTGTAAAGAAAAATGTATTTGGAATAAATGATTTGTGTCTTAATCTTAGTATTGATGTTCATTTTATGTAAAATATAGGAAAAAAGAGAAAAATTAAAAGCTGTTTTTAAACTAAAACATATAATTGTGTCCATCAGAAAGTACCATCAGAAAGTTTTTTTTATTTCCAAAATCGTCTAGTTTAACACCAGTGTCTTTCGGATTGGACTCGGCTCCTCTGTCGGGTTCCTGACATGGCAGTGTGCTCACTGCTGTGCAAGGATTGGGAAGGGAAGGTTGGACTGTTTCTTTTGGAACCAGTGGTAGCTTACATAAGATGAAAGTGTTCATGAAAGTATGGCTTACGAAGATGAGAACTTGATTGTAATGGAATCCGTTGCCCTGAATGGTTTTAGTTTAGATGTAATCGGTTTTAAGCAGAGCCTAGGAAGGGCTGGTGCAAGCACAGTTCATCTCCTGGAGCTGATGGCTGTGTGTAACTTTGTGTTCAGGTTATTAAGGAGGTAATTACCGATTAAATTCCGAAAATCTACTATTACAGTAAGAGAGGGGTGAAAACTAGATACATAGCTTTTACCTAGCCATCTGTTTAATGCTGTTTCACAATACCTGGAAGTTTCTACATCTTTCAATTTTAACTTTCCTATCAAATACGGCTTAACATTTTTTGGTGTTACTACACTGTTTCCGTAAGAGAGAAGTCTGTGGTATGAGATAGGAATCTGGTTTAGATATAACATGGGAAGAATTGTGATTTTCGTTTTTTCACTAAAGATTCTGTAGATGAAGTAGTGTTGAATACAGCCTTGGGTCTTTTAAAAAAGCAGTTTTGGGTCAGGTGGTCAGGTGTTACAAAAGTTTCAGTTTTAAAATCTCTCTAAGACAATCATTTTTTGTCAACTTCTGTTAATGTACCCTCATTCTACCTTTATACTACCTTCTAATATTGCCCGTGTGCAGTACGTACGTGAAACCTACCCATACATTCCAATAGATACTTTTTTGATAAATACTGCAAAAAATTCAGTAGGTGTGATTTAACAAATTACTCATCCTAGAAAGAGATCTAGTAGAACGCAATAGTAGAAAAGTGCATCATTAAGTGCAATTTTGAGGACTGTGAAAAGCAGTATCACCACCACCGTTCTACTCACGGTGTTACTGAGCTTGCCTTGTTTTGCTGGGTTTCTGTCTGACAGCTCCTTCTTGCCTTGCTGTTAAAAAGACTGTCTGAAATTATCTCAGTCCCCATCATTGCATCACGTGAAAAACATATACTTCGGTGACAGCATGGTCTTGCGGGGATTTTGTACGGGTCTAGTGAAGCAAGTTGCTGTCGTCTTTCAGCTGCCTACTGTACCGCTACTAAAAACAACTATGTCAAATTGCAAACCTCTTCCTTTCAGTGAGAAAAATGTGGGTTTAGGCATTTAAATTAATGGTCTAGTTTTCAGAAGTGTCAAGCTGCCACACCACATAGCAGTCTAGGTATTAACATGTGTTGTTTAGCACTTCTAAAAGCATCACAATTTTTATACAGGTGTTTTTGCCATGCAGGTGTATGGACTGGTGTTTGAATGGTTTTCCAGCACAGAGAGTTGGGGAGAGTGCTTGAATATCTTTACAGAAAACAATTTCAGTAACTTCTTTCTCTACTTTCATCACATATTTTAACATATTAGTACCTAAAAATAAACCTGTAGGCTGTCAAAGTGTTAATGTGGTAAGACGAATAAATTTGAAAGAGGAGTTCACTCTGCCAAGATTAATTTAGATGATTTTTCTCTGTATTGGGACTAATGCCATTTCTGCCTTTTTCTGTTAGTCTCTACTAATTTCCCATATTTTTCATTGCTCATAAATGAAGAGCTGAGGATACTTATTGGCATGTTTTTTTCCATTGATTGCTTACTATGTAGAACGTGAATTCTCATTTAAGTCAGTCTAATCACTCCCGAATCAAAATAGTTTCAGCACCTAGAGTGAAAGTAAATTTAAATTTGCTGGGAGAGTTCGCTTAAAATTAAAACTAAGAAAGGGACGAAATGTGAGTAAATTTAAAAAAACCTCTGATGTATAATTCTGCTTCAGCATTAAATAAATCCTGCAAAAGAGGACAATTTAAAGCCTCCTTACTACAGGAGGGTGAAGATTTTTAAAGGTATTTCCTGGAATATGCCTTGTCTGAGGAAAAGGAGCTCCTTTTAACAACGTAAAATTGGCTCATAAGGGTAAACCTGCTGTCCCACGCAGCAGCAGCTAGAAAATCTTACTGAAAGAAGAGGGCCCAAACAAGATACAGAATTAACATCTCCTTCCCCCGACAGCCTTCACCATGCTCACACAAGATAGTGTCCGTCCCACTTCTATGGGAGGAAGAACAAGAAAGAGCCTTGCCTGAGGAACAGAGGCAATTGTTGCTTTTACGAGTCAGAATTCTCCTGGGAGGACTCATTATTTCCTGGGAGTTTTGTATCAGCAATTGTATTCCCCTACTGCAAGGGCATCCAAGTAAGTCATGGTCTTGTGTGTGCTCATGCAAGGCAGCAGGCAGAAAACATCCTTGTTTCAGTGTTGGGGGGTGAGCACCTTTCTTGTAGCTTGCTTGGAGGCAGAGGATCTGTGTGAGCCTTGTCTCTTCTCCTGTCTGTCACAGAAGATGGTGGCGTATCCTGGCAGTTAGGATGGAGCTGAAGTACTTGTACCAAGGGAGAGGTCTGTAATGCTCAGTGCGAGCCTATCTGGAGCCAGGAATTAAGGCCAAAGAGGAAGCTCAAAGAAACTAGCTAACCCTCCAGATGTTTCCTTCCAGCCTCAAGGCATTGATTAGAAATAAAAGGGCCAACAGCACGTCGCCTGGATAATGAAGTGTACTGTGTGCCAAAACAGAGTACAAAAAATGGTCACATAGCAGTTGTAGAAAGTAGTGTATAATTAAAGGGTAAGTTCCTCTGAGATTGTGTAGCATTCTGCATTTCCTCTCTTGCAGGTTGCTGTCTTCAAATCTTGTTGCTTTGAATAAATGTTCCATTTTAAGTTTATAGAGAAGAATTTTTGATGTTAAAAGCCAAGCTAGAAGACAGGATTATTTTGCACCATTAAGCTGTTGTGTTCCTACCCAAAAAGGTGTAAAGTGTTTGTGACAAACATTGCATTGCTTGCTCTCAAGTAGAAAAAATAGGCTGTGGATTAGACCCAGTATTCCAGGTCATTAGCTTTTCTGCAAATTATATATATTTTTGTGTATGTGTGTAATCACTCGTTTTTGCTTATTCTTCTTCCTTAATGCTGAAAAAGTCATCTTTGAGAGGGAGTTCTCACCCCAGAATAGTCACACATACATTAAAATATAAAAATAATTAGGATATTCTTCTGTCAGTCTGGAGTTGATAAAGATGTTAAAACCAGGATGCATCTCATTGTAGTAGAAGTACATCTCATTGGTAGTAAACTTCTTGATCTGATTTACAGCTCTGTAAGTCTAGAGTAGTTCTGCTGGTGTGATGGGGCACAGTGTGTGCACAGTGATATTTGATTTTGTGCTGACTACTCATAGTGAACAGCAGTTTGAGTGATTTTTTTCATCTGAGTGAAGGAAATTATGAAGACCAGAGTTCTGTTTTCTGCCATCCTTGCAGATGTTTTCTCGTTTTTGAGTATTTTTGTGGCTGGTTGGAGAGCTGCAATCTATACAAGGAAAAAACCTCTGTTTCATGCATGCTGACCAAGTTGCTGATGTTACTGAGGGCACTGGCAGATGGCCTGTTGACAAACTCGCACTCCTCCTCTGTCTTTTTAGCCTTAGCATCTGAAAACCTGGTTGTCACAGAGTCCTCTTTTAAGAATGTAATCTGCTGGGCCACATGAAAAGCTTCTTTACCCATCACTCAGTCAGAATCAGTATAAATTCTTAAGCTGAGCCTGAAAATGGTTCCAGATCTTTTTGTAAGTGTAACCCATTAGTTGAAAGAGAAATTATGATTTCTTCTCATGGGCCATTCAGTGAAAAAACCTAAAAGGATCATACTGATTTTGTCTACATTTAAACTGTGAAATCTGGTTCTTTTGATATATATTTGTGCAAAACAGTGGAAACATAGGCAAAGAAAAGTTTTACAGTGCTTCAGACCAAAAAAATGTGACCTTCAAGTATTAAAAACTTCTGGAAAACATACTATTTTATCAGTGGGTGATAAGAATAGTGAAGTTGGATATTTGTGGCAACAGGAGGAACATAACCTCTACAGGAATCTCCTTGGGTACACACACTAGTTTTGTTAACTCAGACCAACAGAGTAAGTTTAAATAAGTTTATCATTGACCTCTAGAGTACGAAGTAAGAAGTCACAGTCATCACGTCACCAGAGATGCAAGGTTGCTGTTAGGAGACAGATGTGCACGCTTCTATTTATTTTATTTTAATATCTGTATAACACAAGAGCAGCATTGCCTTTGGTATACAGTCCTGCTTTCTGCATGTTCTCTGTGCCAGATTTAGCTGTTGATGGAATTTTTACAGAAAACTTCAGAGTTGGTTAAATCATTAAGTAAAATTACATGAGGTTAGCAGCCACCAGTTTAATTTTTGTGAAGCTATTTTGCTGTGTAATATAAGGACATTTACAATTCCATGTTTTAGCTGTTACATTTTTCTTGTTTGGTTTGGTATCCTATTTTTAAAAAAGAGTTGTGAGTGATTCTATTATTTCTTTGGTTTTACCTAGACACAGTGAATTAGAAGAAAACACTTTCTTCCTGTGAATCACAGACAGGGAGGAAACAAGTACAGGGAGACTCCAGGCTCCTTTTGTACCTGAATTTATATCTTACTCATAAGCGTTTACTTGTTTTAGATTGTCCCTCTTGTGATGAATAATTGCTTATTATGCTGTTTCTGTGTTTAAACATCAATGATTAGATCTTAAAAAATATTACTTCACTAAAATACGTGCCTTTATTTAAGGCATGAAGAAACACATTCATCCTGTGTAGTTCAGCAGAAAACTGACCTTTGCCAAGGACAACAAACACAGAGATATGTTGGGTAAATACGTTCTATATCTAGCACTGTCTGGCTTCAAGGCAGACATGAATGTGTGGAAGATGCTGCCCTCCCAGTGGGCTTCTAAGGATTAGGCATTTGCTGTCCAGGAAGAGAACAGGAGCTATAGTTAAATGACTCAGGATAAAAGCAATAAAAGCTATTGCTTTTATGGAGGACATAAATTGATCACCCTTTGGGGTCGAGAAAAGCTGGCTACAGTCTTTACTTATTTCACCTATTAATAATGCATAATCAGCCAGCAGGACAGTGAGTCAAGTCTTTGACTGGAAGACCACTGTGAAAGGTGGCCTGTCTTGTGTGGCATGGCAATTTCTAAAGCATATTTCCAGCATATCTCAGTGTATGTAAGTTGCAGAACTTTTGACATAAGTACTGAGCAGATCATCATAAATCGTTTTTATGAGCATTTTGCCCTTCTTTTGGCTGCTTACAGCGTATTCCTTTCTTTATTTTATCCCAAGTTACTTCTCTGTTGTATTTTTTGTGATGTAACATTATTACTATATTCTCAGCTAATTTAAATTGACAAATTGCCATGGAATTTGGTAAAGTCATGCCAACTTTCAGCATTGCAGACCTGTCTATAATTATATTCATCTTGTTAAGGAAGTTTAAATAGAGCAAAGCTAAATATAAATGTTATCTTCTTTGACTTCTAATAGAAAATTTTAGTATATGCGTGATTTCACGTACCGAATTTCACATACCAAAGTGAAATTACACATTATTGGTGTTTGCATTTTAGGTGACAGGTAAGGACAAATTTCATTGAGGCGGATAAAGTGAAATATAAAGTCTGGTTTTTAGGAATGGCTTGTATTGTGGGGGGGGACCAAAATGGTGCAGAGGTGCTTGAAGGGATGGGGACTTGAGATGTTGTCCCACATAGCAAACAGGTGTTTTCAGCGGTGTGGCATTTGAGTCTCAGGTGTGAATGTGGTGCAACTTATAGGCAAAGGCCAAGACACCTCAGCGGTCTCTTTTTTTGTTTTCAGTGCTAAGCTGAACTTGGCTAAGCACTGACCAGTTTGTTTGCAACAGTGGTGGTCGCACAGGATACCTCTGGCACAAGGAAGACCTTGTCCCACAGAAGATACCACCTCTGCGCTCCCCCATGGGTGTTGATGATTACGTCAGTCTGCAGAACTTAGAGAAAGTTTGACACCCGCTCTGGCCTTGCCATTTTCATTTTCTCTGTGCCGCTCTCCTTGCAGTTGTCTTCCTATTTCTTCCGAACCTGTTATTTTCCACCGTCTTTCTTACAGCCTTTTGTTTTCCAGAGGTGCTCTCTGTACTGGTTTATTCTGACGAAAAGTGCTGTTTGTTGTGTTCATAGTGTTGAAGCAGACAGACATGAAACAGTTGGCATTACACAAGTGTGCCAAGAAGGTTAACAACATGGAGCAGCTGTAGACCGCGTATCTCCTGGTTCTTTTCAGTTTAGATACAGATTCTGAAACGCTTGTTGCAGTTTTTCAAAAGTTTGGCCAGAATAACGGATGCACATGTTCATTGCTGTGTGGCTAGGAAAAAAAGAATCCAAAAAATCACTGCTGAAATAATTGCAGCTGCTGCCTGAGTTGTTTGCTGGTTTAGGTTTAAACATCCTTTTAAGATGGGGTGTTTTTGTGATTTCTGTTGTACTCAAGTAAGTCTAAACAGGTGTTCAGAAATGGTATGTATTTCAGATCTTTAACTGTAGATGCTGCACAGGTGTAAGAGTGAATTTTAGCTTGAACCAATAAAAAATGTATGCTCTTAGCATTACAGAAAATGTAAAAGAGAATGGCAAAGCAAGTAAACCCAATGTTGCTTTATACGGTTTCCCATTCTATGTATTACAGGCTTCTTACTGTTTAACGAGCAACCTCTGTGGACCTTTGTGAGTCTCTCTCCAGTAACTATTTTTTAATTCTGTTACACTAAATAAAGGAAATCTCTTATTTCCATCAGTAACAATGCACAGTTCATTAGGGACATGGTGCTCTTAATTTTCACTGTGAACACTCAGGGTGTTCAGTATTCACTTTGGGGATCATGACAATGTTCTTTTCATGTATTAGGTTAGTAATAGGATGCTTGACAGTGACTTTTTGCTCTCTGTAATGTTTGAGCTTTTCCTTGGTTGGATTGTGCTTTGATTTATAATAGTATAAGTCACAGATGAATTACTTGTCCTGTTAGTGGAGTCCTGATAGTGGAGTTTCACTAGTGTGAACTGGACACCTTGGGTATGTCTGTGGCTTTTTAAGGGTCAGGCTTGAAAAACAGGTTTGCCTGTTGTGCAGATCACCAGCCCCATAGGCAGAGGGTGGGTGAGGTGTGCCCTCGGCACGCAGGACCTGTAGTGCCCAGGAAATGTGCCAGGGGGGTGTACAGTAAGTACAGCTGGAGGAGTGGGCCATGGACTGTGCCCTGCTCAGTCATGTACATGGTGGGAATGTGAAATTCTTGTGCATGCACCCTCCCTGAGGGCTGCTCTCTCACACCTCCCTTAGTGCCCTGGGATCCACCGGCAGTGACTGTCTTTTTCAGAGCTTTCAGAACAGGACAGAGAGCTGCCCTGCGTAAGCTCTGCCGTCTGTGGGGCAGAACCTGACAGTCTGCCATGGAAGCCTGTGCTTCCGAAAGGCTGCTCACCTCCACTCTCAGGGCAAGTGGGACTTGTGGGCTTGTGGCAGGCTGGCAGATATCAAAACGCTGCAGGACAGTTTGGTGGAAGTCAGGACAAGTAAAATAAATAGTTAACTACGTCAGTGAAATAATATTGAGGCTGGGGGAAGTCTTTTGTTGCCAGCAGAAAACTTGCCAGGCAAATGGAAGGAATTTTGTAAGTTCAGTATCAGTGAAATTGGGAAAAAAGGAGTTGAAGAAGGATCACACACCTTTTTTATTACCTCTGCTTCTGAGAGGTCTTGGAGTTCTTCAGGTTAAGCGTAAAATATTTGCTACTGAAGAGGAACTAGGCAGAGAGTATCTCTTTGGCATTGCTAATTTTATGCAGTAATCTAGCATGAACCAACCTGCAGCATATGCAGCCACTCCAGACCATATCCAGTGTGTGCACACACATTGATTTTTGGCAAGTGGTGTCAGCTTTCTCGTTAGCATTCCGTCCATTCTCAGAGGATTTATAGATCTGAATACATCTGAGCTCTTCATAATAATTTTTTTTCCTTTTCATTTTTTTCTGGTTCAAATCTGTGTGCTTTTTTAAATATGCATGCAAATGAGTTTTACCCTTCATTTCGGTATTGTCACAGTGGCCCTGAGGCTGGCCACATTGCGTAGGGTGTTGCTAGTGTGTGACTGAAGGTGGAAGATCCTTGTCACAGGAAGAGGCTCACTGTTTCCTTTTTGTTGCTGCTGCTGTTGCATGAAGGACTACAGAAGCGAAATCAGGAGGAAGTAGGGCAAAGAAAGAGCACAGATCGACATTCAGCTCTGAGTTACATCAGTTTAGGGTGTAAGTCTGCCTGTGTGGGGGAAGGCATCTTTTTTAAAGCGATTGTGTTACACAGCAAGGACAGAATAAGATGTACTTATCTCTACAATTAATGTATCTTAAAAGACAGTAAGGACAATGAAAATATCTGTTTGCCTCTTACTTTCTTTGAGTTGCTTGTCATTTATTTTTAACGGCAGTAAATACCTCTGGCAAGAGTTTGAAGTCAGATGTGTTACCTGTTATAGTAGTGTTATTTCCTTAAGAGATACAATGCCAGGTTTTGTCTTATTTTAATTTCAACGGCTGAGTATGACCAATATGACACTTCATTCAAATTTTCTAACTAAAATTCAAAAAGTAATAATTTATGCATCTGACTGATGTGCATTTGAGGCTCAGATAGATAAAACAGTTGAGCTGTTCTGCCCCTAGCATCCTTAAGTTCCTTGTTGGATGCAGCCCATGGCTCTGCAGTGGCACATTATGCCAGTGATTGGGACATTAGCTGCTACTGACTGAGTGAGAATCCTTTACAGCTCTCAGACTTCAGTGATTTCAATGTCTAATGATTGCAATATGCTCATGATTAACTACATAATATACTGTACTGAAAAAATCCTTCGTTGGTGAGATGAAGGCTGAGTGGGCTGGGGTAATGTTGGGACTTTCCTGCCTAGGTTGTTTCAATTTTGAAGTCAGTTGGTCAGAACTGCTGAGGTTTTTATTGTACTTGATAAATTTCAGGAGATTATCACAGAAACATTTTCATTTTGCTGCTGATTAGTATGTTGACTGAAACAGAATATATAAAAGGTTTCTCCATTTAGCCTGATCCTCTCCACCTCTGGACTATGTGAATTGGTGAGATGACATAAGCCTAACTAAAGAGAAAGCCCAGTTTAGTTTCTTCCATATGTTCATTTTTTACCTTTACTGTTCCATTTTTTTCATTTACAGTTTTTTGGAGTAATTGAGGCAAGTACTTAACTCTTGGCCAAATTTAATTTGGAAATAATTCCATTTATAGTTCAAATTGCTTTGATTATTTTGTTGTCTTAATATCTGTAGCTGCAGTCTCTGCATAAAGTTGAAGCAATGATACTGGCTTTATTTACACTCCAAGAACCTAACCCAGTGTATCTGCTTGGCCATCTATCTAACTAACCCACCCCCCCTTATGTTTAAGCATAATATATGTTTATTAACAGAGGTTCAAGGTACTCTCTGATGCCTTGATTAATACAATTTTCATTAAGATTGACCATGTCACATGATCAGTATCATCAATAGCATTTTGAGAAACTCAGTTTGAATTTTTTCATAACCAACTGTTTCACACTTCCATTTAGTAAAGTGGGAAATGAGCCTGCAGAGGTGTCTTAGGAAACAGCATGGTAAAAACATTGATCTTTTGAAATAAAATCTAGAAGAATTTTATTTTCCACTGGCAGTGTTGCCTTTTTCAACCTGAAAATGAAACTCGAGGTAAGATTTAATATGGGAGGCAATATAAAAGTAGATCTTTATTTGGAGGCCTCCAGGGGCAGTTATGGAGAAGGTCCACGAAAGCTCACCCACATGGGGTGAATACCATTTCTGTAGGTTTTAGGAAATTAGCATAATTGATAAAAAGCACCAATTAGGAGGACAAGTGATGGTGCAATTCCCCCCCAGGTCAAGCCCCTTTTTTGGAGTCCCCCGCTAGGCACTAGCTGTACTTTGTATCTCAAAGAGTTGTTCTCAACCTTGGTAGCCAGGAAGAACCAAGATAGTAGCGGGTCTTGTACCCACCGGGGCTTGGAGCTCTGGAATTTGTTTTGTCTTTTTGCCTAGGGAAAGGCCATGGAGAAGTACTGGGAAAACTAGCCACTAATGCAGTAAGCTACAAAATATATGTAAAGAATAAACAGAATATATAAGGAAAAAAGGCAAAAACCAAAACGGCATCAGTAGTGAAGGTGGATGAGCATGCCAGGGAAGTGCCAGTGTACTGCTAAGAAGGCAGTGGGACATTTGTGGCAGAGAAGCTTACACTTGCTGGTCTTTTGAATAATTTGCAAAGTAGCTGTGGAACTTACTCACGTCTTACAGCACCTGTCTCGTAAGGTGTGACGGCCTCTCTCTGGTTTCCTGTGCACTGGAGCTGACCCAGCTGGGTCAGTATGGGGACCCAGCTGTGGGTGGGACTGTCAGGGTGCTGAGGAGAGGCTTTGCACAGGGAGTATCTTGAGGTGTCCAGCAGGAAAAACTGCTAGGCTTGTGTCAGGACTTGCACTCCCAGGGGGTTTTAGGTACTTGGCTCCTGTCTGGAGTCGTGTAGCATTAGGTACCTATGCAGGCCCTTTTTGTTTCAAAACATGACTAAATGTTTGTGTGAGTGGTTCTCCTCTGTTCAGTAGCATATGATCCTACTCTATTCCCAGGGTAGAGGTGTCAGGGTGCTCAACTGAGACTACACAATCCAGCCCCACAATTAGGCTGGCGTGAAAATAGAGCCTAAGAATTTCTTAAAACCTCTGCATTGTCAGGTCTTTTCTTATTATTTTACCTTTGGAAGTTTCTAAACTTTGGTCTCACGATCCCTAAGTCCTTTTATAAGGATTCTGTGGATGTGACTAATTATGTAGGGCTGCTTGGGTGCTGGCATCTTGGATGAGTGCTTTGGAGCAGCAACGTGTTTGGTGGACATGGCTGATTAGGAATGGGATGTCAAAGACGTTTTAATGAGCATTCAGTCTTCTGTCTCCTGGGTCAGCTAGAGAGTTCTCTTGGTGAAGTGAAACTCAACTGATGTCAGTTGACATAGGTTCCTGTATTTTTCAATGGAATTTTGGTCTAAATCCATCTTTTAATACAAAGCAGTTATGAGATTCTTGCCTTACTATGGTGTTTTGAGTAAAATGACAGTACATCTCCAGGATACTTTCTGTGTGAGATTCAGGTGCCACTGAATTGTGACATCAGGCCTTTGACATCTAAGATATATTTCACATATCGCAGATGACAAAATTTTCTGAGTTGAAAGGGACCAACAAGGATCATCAAGTCCGACTCTTAAGTGAATGGCCCATATGGGCATTGAACCCACAACCTTGGTGTATTTAATCAGTAAAGAAAAATAACAGCTGATTTCTTTCCCCCCATGCCAGTAAGGTCTGTGTATTGTGATCTCCAAATCAATATATCTCATTCTGCAACTTGACCTCTGGCTGCCTTGGCACAGCGTGGTTTATAACCAGTTTCTGCTCTGGTGTGTTCTCCTTCTCTGATGGTATGTTTTAAAAAGGTTAGAGATAATGGAGGAGAAGGTCTGGATGAGATTGTCTTTCACAGCTGGGTATTGCATTGATGACATAATGCAGCTTATGAACTCAAGCTTCTATACTATATGGATGCATATATTTGCATTCAGGTATTTGAAATCATGTTTAAAGTGATATCTAACAGCATGGGAAAAGTGATGTACCGTTGCATCAGCATGAACATCTGTGGATCTCGATGAGATGTGCTATCATATCAATTTTAAAGCAATGTGATTATGCAAGTCTTGTCCTAATGTAGCTTTGGTGAATGTCTCATGACTCAGTGAATGCTGTTGTCTCATTCCATTATGAAATCTACAGATGGAAAGGTTTAGTGGCATCAGGGAGTGTCCCTGGCTTTACTGGAGTGCTTTGGGGCATTTCAGGTGTAATGATCTTTCATTGCCTCATGTCCAGCCTTACACCTTCAGCAGCTAGGCAGATTGGAAATCTGACTTGGGAGCATAGCTCAGCCTAGACACACAAAACCAGTGCTCAGCTGGGCGTGCTGGAGCTGCCTTACTGTTTGGGAGTCAGGGATAGGTGCACGGAAAGGGATAATGAGGACGCAGCAGTGGAGAAACTGAGGGAACCGAAGATGGCTGGGTATTGGTAGAAAGGGCAGAGGGAGCAACAAGGAGATGAACATGTAATTTGGAAGGGGAAATGGAAAGACAGGTGTGAGAGCTTGAGTCAGAGAGAAAATGCTGCCAGTATGAGCATGTGAGGAAAGATGATGTCTCAGGGAAAAAAAAAAGTAACACTCTTGAGAAAAAAGGAGAGGAATGTGTTGTATTCTAAGGAAATGTAGCATTCCATATTGAAATAATTGAAATAGGCTAGGAATAAAGGGAAAAATAAACTTTGATGCTTTAGGGAGAAAATGGACTACACAGTAATAATATAGAGTAAAAATCACAATCTGTAAGTTTTTATGTATTCAGTGCTGCTGTGTAGGATAAGACAGGTTTTATCAGAATATATTATGGACAAAAGTCCATATGGACAGATACCTGGAACATCATTTTTCTCTTACTATCAAGTTCTTGATGTAAAGCTTGAGGCCTCCAGGTCTTTTAAATAAGTATCTATTTTTTTCATGTGGGTAAAAAGATAGTCTTCATTAGTCTCATTCTTAGAAATAATTGGCCCATTTTAGATTTTACTTTTTTTAAAAAAGAAGACTAAAGATCATCTGTTGGAGTAAGTGCCCCCCAAACATTACAGTTTGATAAAATTGTAGATAATGTTTTTAATGGTGGCCATGATCAGATTCAAAATTTGATTTAAGTTAATTTGTGTCCCTATAGCTTGTGAGTGTGATTGCAGACTGTAATATGATCACTAGATCTAACTCCTGGCTGAAATAACATTTTTGTTTCAGGCAAACAAATTAAAATTGAGTTAATTATACAAAACCGTTTGGGTGTATATAGCTTAGGTTTCTTATTAAAATACTTTACTTTCTTGTCTGCAGTGTGAAAACTAAATACTTCCATATTTGTGCACATAAAGTTGAAGCATTTTTAATGTTTGTAACATCTGTCAGTGGGATTTTAAATAAGGATTGTAATCCAGATTCACATAAATTTACTCATGTAACAGGTTACAGCAGGGAATGATCAGATAAGGGTTCACAGTGAGGTCTGCAGCAGTACATGGGGACTGTGATGTGCTCAGTGGATGTGGGTCTGTTGCTGGTCCTGCTATGTGTAATTTAAAAGCAGCTGTCACAGTATTCGAAAAGTAACACCTGAAACAAGACTGGTTATCATTGAAAAGATGTTATCCTTAATGATTTTCAAAGTTCCTTCTAACCTGGAGATGTAGTCATTCTGGGACCTGCATGAGTTAAAATGGAGAAGGGGGATAAGAAAAGCACATCTGGATGTATTTGAAGTTTTATATAAATACCTGAAGTTTTTACATAAATACTTGAAGTGCTGCTATATGAAATCCAAGTTCATAGGAGGTACTGTTAGGAGCATCCTCATTTTGCTGTCCCTGTGAACCCTGTGGGGCAGCTCAGCCCCACACAGCACTTCCAGTTGCTTGCTGGCCCCAGCCGGAGTCACTTGGGGTCAGCCGTGCTGGCTGTGCCCCCTCCTAGACTCTTGCCCACCCCCAGGCTATTTGCTTGGTGCTGTGTAGGCTCTGCACACCAAGACCTAGAACAGCCCTGTTTTACCAACACTGGTTATCGTGGAATCATAGAATGGTTTGAGTTTGAATGGACCTTAAATAACATCTTGTTCCAAGATGGGCAGGAATACCTCCCTCTACACCAGGTTGCTCAAAGCCACACCCAACCTGGCGCTGAACACTCCCAGGGATGGGACATCCACCACCTCTGTAGGCAACCTGTACCAGTGCCTCACCACCCTCTCAGTGAAGAATTTCTTCCAAATACCTAATCTAAACCTACTGTCTTTTAGTTTGAAGCCACTCCCCCTTGTCCTATCCCTTTATGTCTGTAAAAAAATCACCTTCCGTCTTTTTTGTAGGCCCCCCGTCAGGTACTGGAAGGCTACAGTTGGGTCTCCCCATAGCCTTCTCTGCTCTAAGCTGACCTCTCAACTCCCTCAGCCTGTACTCATAGGAGAGGTGCTCCTAGCCCTGTGATGATATTTGTGGCCTTCTCTGGACCCAGTCTAACAGGTCCACATCTTTCTTGTGCAACTGGTTCTTCAATATTTTTCCGAGGAACATGAATTCCCTTTTGATATTTTGCCATCTCCTTGTTGCAATCTCCTTCAACCCTACATGAAAGAGTTGGACTGGTCTCTTCTGGTGACATACTCAAAACACAGCACCATATAAGCTGTTGTGAAGAAAATTAATTTGAGCTCAGCCAAAATCTGTACAGTACCATACTTTGGAACTTAAAATTCAAGGAATAGGTAACACATAAACTGATAGGATGTGTGTGTCTGCACTGACACTGGCATTTCTGGGAGTTTTTGTCTCTACAGGAAGAAGTAAATAAGTTGATAAATAATCACAGCTCAGCAAGTCCCTTTCTGCTCTCACTAACAACATGTGAATTGTGAACAATTTCCTTTGAAATCAATAAAGTTTGAAGGAATTATAATAAAGCAAAAAGAATAAATTTTTTTCATCTTCTGTGCTTCTTTGCCGTATCTTAGACTGCAGACCGCTTTGATCTTAAGTTGGAACCATTGCTACATATCTATTTTTGCATAAAATCCTAAAAATGTTTTAAAGTGCAATTGAAGCATGTTAAACAAATATTTGTATCTGTTCCTAAGATGGCTTTAATTTCCGTACCTCATGTTTTGTATAGGCATAGCTTTTAAATCTGCATGAAGCTAAACTCTGGTGAAATGAGACACCAGGTGCACTTCTCCGGGTTTAGGGAAACCAAGTTAGGTGAGGAGAGCATTGTGCATTTTATTCTTCAGAAGATTTGTTCATGTGACCGAGAGCTGTTTTCCTTTACTGATTCACTTCCAATTAAACATTTGATCACTTCTGTTCAACAGGAAAAAAATATGTCTGAGGGAGAATATGATTTAATTCAGAGCTTCTTTCTTACTTCAAGACTTCTGGTAGCGGTTGCAACCTAGAGATATATAGTACACGTGAAAGAAAGATGATTGACATTTTTATGCATGACATTTTAATGTCGTGTATTTAATCCATCAGTGCTGAGACACTTCAGAATTAAAATATATGGTCCCATTATCTGTTTATGTTTCCTAAAGAAAAGGAGAGTGTCTGATATGCATCCTTAGAGCAGTGACAGGCTGTAGGTTAGAGACAGCATCTGTGTACTCTCTGAAGGCAGAGTTGGGAGTATTGACCCCCCGGCTCCTGTTCTTTGAAGAATTTCCTGTTTTCTGCAAGAGGAATAAGATGTATGTAAATGGCTGCTGCCGCCGGTACTGTTTCTTAACAGCATCCCTTCCAAAGTATTAGGAATCTTCTGCTGAAACGGTGTGATCGGTGAGGTCTGTAGGTAGTCAAATTTGCAGGCAGAGCAGCAGCTCTGTGTTCCAGCTGTGCAGAATGCTGTATGTGAAGGGTAGGGAGGGTGTAATGGTCATGCTCTTAGTCTGCTCTTTGCTTGCATAGGAATCCCAAATGTATCCTTTCTGTACCAAATCTTAGACTCCTAACCTTAGTCCCATTTAACCGTTAAGTGCTCGAATTCTGCTGGGAAAGTGGCCTCTATCTGTAGATAGATGTATGTTAGCAAGTCTGTGGGTTTATGAAACATCTGTAGATATTTGGCTTCTCTTCCTTTGGCTTCTCTTCCTGTGGAAGCTGAGGCTCTTCTGTACAAAGTAGCTCTCAATATTGAAATCTTCTCCTTTCACTAAAACTGTTGTTACTGCCACGTTTTCTGCGTAGAAGGCATTTTGTGTTGTAAATGTTGTTTTGGATAGAAATAGAAAATTGTGTTAGAAATACTTTGACAGGAAAGGATTGTATCGTAGAGATGCTTAGAATGTGGATTCGGCTGATCTTCCCTAAGGAAGTGAAATGTTCCCAAGTTACTGTTTTGTCCTTGTCTTTCATATAGAAGTCTACCTGGTCACCCATGGTGGTTTTGAAATGCACCATTGTCTCTCCTTTGACCCAGCAGTGTCTGACACATCTCCCTAGCTAGATAAGGATCTTTCAGAGAAGCAGTTTCCTGGCCATGTGCTTTAATTCAGAACAAGCCTTTTAGAAGCAGGTCAGATGTAGTACTAGCTTCAGCTCTTGACTAGTGTGAGTCCTCTTGCAAAAGAGAAGTGGTGGGGGTGGCAGTGAGGAAATGGTAAACCAGGACAGGGAGCTGGATTCCCGGACACAACAAGGAAAAGTGCAGGGCTGCTGTTACCTCTGCTCGGTCCTGTACGGACAGTAGGAGATGGCATTTGGGTCATAAAATTGTAGCTTCCACCTTTCTTTGGGTTTTGTAGAGGCTGCCACTCTTCTTCTTATTTCCTGTGTTCCCTGAGAATGGCCACTCTGTTGTTATCCTTCCGCATTTGGGACCAGGTAGCCTACAGGTCATGGAGCACCTGCCAATGCGTCAGACTCTGCTCATTAACGTTTGTTTCCAGACCTTCAACTCTAGGGAATTTTTACGCTTTAACATGTAGCTGTCAAGTGAGAAGTGAAGGATTAGAAGGGTGGGTTCACATGGGTTTCTTGTCTCAGTTTTGCTTAATTTAGTCCATAGTATACACAGAGGCTGACTGGCTTGTTTTCTTTGCTGCTGTGAACATCCTGTGGCCTTGAATCAGGGTCGGGCTCTTTGCTGATGTATAAACCACCTTCCCAGAGTCCAGGCTGACCCCAGAACTTGAGGCTTGCTGGCCTGCTGGAGAAAGCCCTGCCTCAGCCTATCTTTGGCTTAGCACTTCTGTCCGTGTGTCCTTCCCCTCAGTCCCGCAGAGACCACAGAATACAACACTGGAGCCTGGACTCTTTATGCTGTTTGCAAGTTATTTATTTCCAGACTTAACGCCTTTCCCAGAGAAATCAGAAAAGCCATTTTGTGTTGAAGTAACCATGCTCATTCCTTACTAGCTCTTAATTACTGTGTTGGCTATTTTTTTTCCCCTGACAAATTAGTAGTTGTTATTTCTCCTTTTAGTGGAAAGAGCACAGTTCAGTATGTTGAGAGAGTGAAAAGCAGCTGTTAGACATAAAAATAGAGGCAGTTCGTAAAGGCAAAACAGAATTCTTATGTTTTATGCACACAGATTCACCCACAGTACTGCAAACAGCATTTTCAGTTTTCACTTGTGCCACCTCCTTCTTTCTGTAAAATTTTTGCCGTTCTTTCAGTTTTTCATGATTTTTTTTATCTGTAAAACTACAGGCTTAAGATGCCCGATGCAGATACTCTTTTTTTCCTCACTCTTTCTCTCTTACATGTTGCCTCTGCTGTTTTGTCCTTCTTTGGATTTTATGTGCCTGGGTGGAGACTGTAAATTTGGAGAGGGGGTACTCCTAATACTGTGCAATGGTCATTTCCTCTAGCTGCCATCCCACACAGCAAGCTCCACACAAAGGTCCTTTGTGAAAGAAAGGCTGAAACACTTGTTGGGGAGGATGATACCTCTGTGTAGCAGTTTGGAGGAAGGAAACTATCAGTTTCAAAGCCATGTATGGGTAAGACCTCATAGTGTGTTGCCAGAATTAATGTGATGAGCACAGAAGATGCATAGTTGTTTACACAGTGACTTCACAACTGAGATTTGGCAGAAAGATTAGTATGTTCTAAGCAGCAGAGTTCCTGTTTTGCGGTATATGGTATTCAACTGTGTTGGTAAAAATAAAAAATATTATTTCTAATTTTTTTTGTGCCTCTCAGCTGTCATGTCCTTAATCTTTGTGTGGTCACAGAACAAATTATCAGTCTGGTGAGTTCAGTATGTTGCAGAAAATATTTGTTCTCACAAAGCAAGACTAGAGTCTATGCCTGATGGCCAGAAAATAGTGTTTTGACTATCAACTCTTGTAGTACCTCAATTTCACCAGTAATGCAAGGGAATAATTTGATTTTACTTCATAGCAATATTCTGAGATAAATTAGTTTATAGTGCTTTATTAATACAAAACCAGGACTGTCAAACCTTTTCATCCTTACCGTATCTGAGGTTCAGCAGCAAGAGCAGTTACAGTTTCAGCACCAGATGATCTCTGCTTCTTCAGCTGGACTCTGGGCACTTGCCTGCTGTGGCTATTGTGAGAATTGTGAAGTAGTGCTTTTATATGTCTGGCAAATGTAATTGTATTTTCTTTCTTTCTTTTTTTTGTCTTTCCTTGAGCAACATTTACATTTCTTTTTTTCTTGAAACTACATGTGCAGTCGGTACTTTAAATCTCTGTGGATATGTGCCTTAGGACCTGACATTTCAGGGCTTAGTTTTTCGATGACTTGTAAAAAGAGAATTTCACAGTTCGTGCTTGTGGCCATGCAAGTTATTCTCTCAGGGGTTCTGACATTCCTCGATACATCTGAAAGCTTTTTGTTGCAGTTTTGATACTAGATGGGGAAAACGTCTTCATAACCAAGATGGTCTCTCACGTGTACAACTTCTCAGATTGGAAAGTTGAAGGCAGATAATGCAAATGCAAGGTTGAAATGAATGAAATATTTAGGGAAATGTAGGTGCAGAGGCTGTGAAGTTCCAGAGTCTGTTTTCTCATTGTAGGTAATCCAGCCTAGCTGCAGACTGCTGCCCAAAGGCAGCTTTTTCATTACCTCCTGGTAAGGAGGGGTATATGGCTGTATTAATATACCTTCGCTTCCACCAGTGCATTGATTTGCTAGAGAACTGGTGATTATGGCTACACAGTTGTTAGATGCATTGCAAGGGAGAAATTAAATAGGTTGCTGGTTCTTGGGAACGGTGAGAGTGGTGAGGGGAGAGAAGAGGGAGTCTCTTGTTGGTGACAGCCCAATGTTTAGGTCAAATTAACCACAGTACAAAACTGCTCTCTTGAGTGTCTAATATTTAGTCATCTGTGAGATCTTTTTAGTAGCACTGTAACTCACTGCCCTTGCTTGCTCATCTCCCCTGTAAGAACATTTCATTCTCCCTTGGTTTAAGCTAGCTTTGCCTCATCCGTTATATTTATATATTTGTCATTGCAGACATAGCTGTATGCCATACACATTCTGATAGAGAGAGCCATAAGCATCTTGCCTTGCTCCTCTCTCGTCTGGTTTGGATTTCGTTAGGCATACACCTTCTGGTTCCTCTGGTGCCCGAGATGTGATGCCTGCTGTAACATCTGCTCCTTCAGACTCGTGTCTTTATGCAGAGAGCACATTCAGACAATCTCTCACTGTCTTGCTGCAGTGGCAGGACCAGGCAGGTCCTTGCTGCACACAGACCAGTTAAGGATTCAGGAGCAGTTCTCCCACTCGGCTCTGGTTATAGCTGTTAGGGTGAGAATTAGCTATCATAAAATTTTCATACCCTTAGTATTAATCACTGCAGGGCAGCAGTGATGGCAGTGTGGTAACTAGGCAGCCACGTGAAGGGAGAACTGGGAAAGGAGCAGGCTTGTGTTATTAGACATGCTTTAGATCTGCCTACCTATAATACCGCTGAGAATAAGATGGACTTTCTGAAGATAATGTATACTGGTGAGAGATCTGTCTGGAGCTTTGAATGTAAGATGGAATAGATCCTGTAACACTGAATCCAGACTGTTTCTGGGCAACGCTCTTGTGGGTAGTCCACTTGGTAAATGTATAAATCTCAAGAGAGAAATTGATGACATTGGGAGACAGTTTTAGACACCTCCCTTTTAATTATTAGATGCTTTTCCAGTTTCTGACCATACTATAGGTAGTGGGCCAGCATTTCTCCACTTGTTCTTGCAAAAACATTTTCCTTTACATTAAGTAGTTGCCCTTCCTTTTGCAGTTTCGTCAGAAACAAGCTACACTCATCACTGCTTTGTTTTTGCTTGGCCTCCCTGGTTGGATCCCTCTACCTCGTTGTTCAGTTTGGAACTGACTGCAAAGAGCCGGGTACTTGACATCTTATTTCAGGGTGAAAAATAAACTCTGATCTTTGTCTTTGCACTTTGGATTATTGTGGTTTTTGCTTTGGATTATTGTGTTATGGCCTGTTAAATTGGTAGTAAATGTTTGTTAACTGCACTTTTGACAAGTGTATATGATTAAGAGACTTCTAAATGAAAGGTTTGTAACTGAAAGACTGTATTTGCATAGCTGCCTTGAATTTATTCTGCTCAGTTTGAAAGAATTCAGCTGTTTAAAAAGTGGCAGCCATTAATGTGGCATCTTAGAAGAGAGTGTTTTCATTTTCTGTTGAACCATCCCTTCTTAGTATAAGCAAATAGTTTAAATGCAGGAACTCGGTGTTCCCTAACATTGTGTAACAGTCTTTGTTTGTTGGACCTGGTTGTTCCATTGTAATGGCTAATTTATAATACAGTTTGATATATTGTAGATTCACATACAGTAGAGGTGGAAGCAAGAGCCTGTGGAGAGACGTTTCTCAGTACTTTAGTGAAAGTATATGTAGCACAGGGTTCTGCTCCTAAAAACTATCCTGGTGATTAAGAGCATGGCTGTCCTTTTCCTTTATATAAAAAATGGAAATGTTAGGATAAAATTAAAGCAATTTTAAGTATGTAAGAATACTTGATAATCTACATAATTAGTTTCCTGACATTGGTGGAGAGTCTCAATACATGGAGTGTAGACACAGCTCCAAAATGGCTGTAGAAGTGCTTTCTTTCCTAATGAGGTTAAAAAAATAAAAGCTGCTGTGGTATCTTTTTTTTCATTGGTGTATATTTTGTATTTGCCTCTGATACACTATATCTGATAAACCTGTACTCTGGATTTATATTTACAGGTTACCAGCTTCTACTTTGCATATTAAAGGGAGTGGTGTACCAGCTGCAGGCTGGGCCCTCAGCCAAGACTCATTTCACATTTGTGTGTCTTTCTTCAAGGGCGTGCCTTCATTTCTCAATGCATGTCTTCAGATTAGGGTTTCTTGATGTGACGAAGATATATTCTGTCTAACTTCAGCTACTTGCCTATAGCAGATGCTCCAATGAGTGGAACTGGTTGAAAGGTGTATTATTTAATAGAACTCTCTAACTTTCTTGAATTAATCTAGCATTTTATTCTTTCCTGTATTTTCTGTCTCATATTTGATGCTGTGGTGTTTGATTATGTGAACGGTGAGTGTTCAAAATAAGCTGTTTTTCTCCATGCATTCTCTTCTCAGCTGTTCTCATTTCCTCATGGAAAATAGCCTCTTTTCCCATCTCTCTGCGTTTTAGAGAAAGGAAGGAGTTACAAATCTCCTTTTGTGTAAGTCTTTCAGATTTCTGTATTAAATCAATAGGTGCTCTTCCCTTTGAAATCCATAATTTCTGGACTGTTTATTGAAGTGGGACCATTTAGACTGGCATGCTGTATCATATGGTGCAATGTTACAGTTTTTCTTTCTGTTCTGCATTGCTGTATAATGAAGATAATTTAGCATTGTTGACACAGTGTGTACTTCTGTTTGAGTTTTGTCAATAATATGTTTCCATGTGTAGAAATACTCATTAAGAAGGCAATTTTAATAATGCATGGAGAAGGTAGGGGTTCTGCTAACGAACAGACTCCAAAGTAACAAAACCAATTATTTAGGTAAGATCCATTTTAATGTATCTCTATGTAGGGAAAATGTTAAAGTTGTTTGGAACTCTGAGGTGATCATATTAAATAGCCTTAATAGCTTTGCTATTATAATATAGCTTTGCTATTATAATTCAGGTATTATGGAGACAGTGGGATTTGAGTTTTGTGCTTTATTTCCTTACTTGACCAATATAGCCTGTGTGGAAAGTCTTAGGGTATATACCCTGTGTATCCTCAGGTTGTGGTGAGTTTCCTCTGCTTGCACTAGCATTATTATTGTTATTTTTATTATTTGTTACCAGTAGCACTTGAATGGTAATTGTTATTTCTGTGTCCTAATACGAATGGGGAAAAGAGGGAGAATATTAATTTAATACAGAAGTCTGTGTGTTCTCTAATGAGGCTCATGCGTCTCATCCCTGTTAGTGCTTGTGTGTAAAGACTCTCTAGTACTTGAAAGTATAGCCCAGGGAGGATTTTAATTGTCAAGTGCAGTTTTCAGCCAAAGTTTGTTTTTGTCTCTCATGAAGAGGCAAAAAAGTCCCCTGTTAAAGTGGTGCTGAGGTAAATCTTAGAAGGACTGAGTAAACTGAAGGAATGGAGCAGTACTAGGCCTCCCTCACAACTTAGGTCAATCCTACTTTGCCAAATACCATGTTTTGTTTCTCAGTCATTGACATTGACTGAAAACTCATGGAGTACTGGTTCTACTTGCATGGCAGTTTTTATTGTATAGAAATAGTCATGCAAAGCTGTTACGCTTTTTTTCACTGTTTAGTCTCCAATGGTATTAGTAACTGTAGGAAGTTTTTATCAGTGATTATCTGCAGGAGTTTGAAAAGATCATATTAGTGCCTCCTACCAGAGCATAGAATATGAGTGCTGAATTTTATGGCTGTCACCTCTAGGTCACCTATCCTAGCAGGATGGAGAATAATTGAAAGGTCTAGATCAGTTATCTGTCCAGTGTATGTAGGTGAACCTACACTGAAGTCAGAAAAGCCACATCATCAGATGCCTTATGGATTTGCCAAGTCCCGGTATGGCTGTTCCCTTGCTGTTTACCTTCAGAAACTCACATCTAAATCCACAAATTTTAGTCCAGTTTTGCTGCGTATTTGTGTGTTCGTGTAGTAAGAGACCTTGATTGAATGAGGCTGTAGCTTTGCTTGGGTAGATAGTCTTGAAATATATATTTATGCAAGACACAGAGAGCCCCATTCTTACCTGAGTTAATGTTATTGCAGAATTGATTAATTTAAGCTCTTCATAATAAAATTCAGTTAAAGTGATTTTTAATAATAAATTGTCTAATTATAAAAGTTTGTAAACATCTCAGTTCAGATACTGGCCTAATATTATGTCTTGGCTCCCTTGCTATGTTGTTGGCAAGGAAATGACAAAGCAGACAAACGCCGCTGTTCTGGTGACCCCTGGACTTTTACTTTGTGCTTGGTCTGCCTGGCAGCTCAAGGCAGCAAAGTTTAAATTTCTTAATTTGGCCCAAGACATTTTGCACTTTGTCTCCCATGAGGCTTCTGCATCTTTTGTCCCTCTAGAGTTCCTTTTATTATCTCTTTGCAATGAAATGTGTGGTTGGTTGGTTGGTCGGTTGGTTTGTTTTTTGCCTGGGGTGATGGATTATGTGCAAGAGAGTCTGATACTGTGTTAAATATGGGATGCTTACTCTGTTGAGGCCACAAAGGACATGAGGTTTCTCAAGCTCCACTTTCCAGGGTTCACTAAGGCCATATAAATATATTTCAGCTGTAAGATATTTACCATTCTGATTAAAAACTCATCTTCATGAAGGGTATGTTTCTCATGGAATTTTTGGTTCTGGTGGAGATATGATTTTCTGTGGTTAAATAAAGGATGGGGAGTTCTAAAATCCATTCCATTTTGCATAATAAACCACAGCCCTTTTAGAGCTCTGTGCAGATCACGAGAAAAGAAATGGATATAAAGTGAAGGTGAGAAAATAAAATGCAGAAGAAAAGTGGAAAGAAGAAAAAAGTCTGATATGCAAATCAGGAAGAAAGATTTCTCAGGGGAGTGAGGAAACAGAATTTGACAGTCTCAATGAAATGAAGTTTGTCTGTATGTTAGTAAGTGATTAAAGTAACAGAGAAAAAAATGTCTCAAGTAATTTTAAAGCAATGCAATTTTAAGTGCAGGAATCCTTAGCAAAAGTAATTTTAATAATTTAATAAGTAGATGTGTACTTTAAAATCGTAAACACGAACTATTAAAAATGCTTTGGAAATCTTCACTTTCCACAAAACCTGTAGACTTCTATTTGCATGGTCAACAGTGGTTTTCTAATGTTGTTTTGTATTTGAAATTTAGATTTTAGAAACTGTCAAATTAAGGCCACCAGATTTTACTTGTATGCTGAAAAAACAGTAACTTACACATTTTTAAGTTAAAAGTAGTCCTGAATTTATTGCCACTTTATGGGATTTTTTACAAGATAGAGAAGGAAGTTGGCATGGAATATGAATAGTATATTTTCAGCCTGCTCAGTCCTGAGAATTAAATTGGTAGGGGATGTGAAAAACAAGTGTTCTTCTGTCTGCTGGCTGAGGGTGGCAGAGGCCCCAGGTCACCTAGGCAGAGCTCAACTGGAATTCTTCTCATGAAACCAAGTGCTGCACTTCATCTAAACAGTCTGCTTTAACTGGGGGAGAGGGACAAGGATTTTTTCTTTTAATCTTCAAAATACTCTCCAGCACCCTAACAGGACAGTGAGCCGTGTTTGCCATTGGGTTCTTCTGGTTTTCTTTCCAGTACTTTCCCCCCCTCCCCTCTTTTCCTCCTATTAATAATTGTGAAATACACATCAGCAGATGTTTCTGCAAGACTTCTGACCTCACCATATCTAAATAGGGTGCCTAGGGTGAAAAGTTTATCTCTCTCTGCAAAGGAGGTGACATGCTATCACTGAAAGTACAGGATTGTCATCCTGATCAGTTTGAAATTGAGGGGATAACAAATAAGCCTTTCTCCATTCTTTTGTGTTAGGGCATCGGGCATGAATGGATTAAAAACCACGGAGACAAGAATGTGAGGATCTTTCATATTCAGCCTGAGGGTTCTATTCTGACCTGCTCTTAAAAGAAGTAAAGTATAATACAATACCTTGAAAGAATGGTAAATCTTTAAACCAGACAAATCGTGCTCTTCAGTGATACATTGTTTTGGAAGTTCTCAGCTGAGGAGAGATTTGATATGCCTGCAAGTATTTTAGATGAGTTATGACTACTCGTGACTAATATGAAATCTGAATCCCAAATGAAGATGTCGTTGGACAGTGGTCCAGTGAAACCTGAGTCCTCTGGAGTTCTGCCAATCAGAAAATAGTTGTCTCTCATCTGTTGTTTAGCAGAGGATAAGTGTTCAGTTGTTATTTCTGTACTGCAAACTCAAACAGAAAAGGACAGTGTATGGTCTGTGTTTATAACTACGGATTTACATGGTGGATATATTTCATTTATTGTGGCTTTATTCCTAATCCTGAGAGATACATGAAGGGTAATTTCTTCCGTAAGGTCAATATAGAATAGTGACTCATACTAGATTTTCTTGGCTTAGCACCGGCATTTGTCAAGATTTCAGAAGTGAAAAGGTTCACCAGGAGAAATAACCCTCCATATGTGACAACTGTCAGTGCTTTGACTGTGTCAGTAGTTTCAAGAATGTTATGGATGGGTTGGAATTGCAGTGAACAGAAAACCTTAGTATTTCTGATGACTGTTTTGCAGGTTGGAACCTCTCATGTGCCTCTGTCGTTTCTTTTTTATTTTTGTTTTGTTTAGTTCCTTTGTCATATCACACACACACATTAGTCAGTGTATTTGGTGTTACCCACCTTTAGGACTGCACACAGCAAGAAGTCTCTGGGTTATTCTCATGTTGGGAAGTCTGGGAAATAATCTGTAGATGTGTATTTGGTAGTGACTTGAGAGATGAAGAGTATGAAAAGGTGCCTTCAGATCTGTGCTCAGATCAGCAGTCACTGGGCTGAGGAGTTTATGCACACAGGAGACTGACATTCTGTCTACATCTTCAGGACTGCTCACACAAGTGCTCTCTGAAAGCACTGCTCTTTTGGGTATACCTGTGGTTGCTTCTGAACGTTTTTGTCTCTGCCTGAAAGCACCTGTCCTCTCTCTTTGTGTGATCAGACTTCGATCTTTTCCCCATGTCAGTGTAAAATCACAGTCAGTCTGAAAGACTGTACTATCTCAGATAGAGATCTATGAACCATGTCAAATATTTGTTATTGAACAGGTTTAACTGGACACCTGTGTTTTCAATGGTTCTAACAGAGAATGGACTTGGTGCTGTGTAATGTTTAAACTGGAATAAATAAATAAGTTTATCTAGTTAGTAAGGAGAGAGCATGGGAAGGAATTCCTAAGTTGTCACAGACAGCTTTATAAAGTAGTGACTTTGCAACACAGCAAAGCACTAGAGAAAATTCTCTCAAAGTAACAAGAGGCACTTGAGTTAAATGAATGTATATTCGTATTTCATTCAAAATGAGCTTATATGGCTTCCCTCTTACGCTAAGAAAAGGCAGATCTTGATTTATGTTTACCTACAAAGCGTAGGACCTCTTCAGGTAATCTGAATTTGGATAGCCTGCTCTGTGGAGAGAGTAACTTTGCCTCTTTCCACGCCCAGAAATAGTGACTTTTCTTTTTGATGCTTGCTCCTTCCATAGTGGCAAAGAACAAAGTGTGCTGGCTTGCCCCTCGTGTAGCCTCGTCCTCTTCTGTCTGTGGCAGACAGGGAGGCACCCAGGGGTGACAGCAGAATGGGTGCTCAGAGTGCGGGATGCAGTGTGGCTCTCCAGGTTCTGCTGCAGGGATTCTACATACTGGAGATGTATGATAACAGAGATACTGGAGAGCGAGCAGTGCCCAGTCCCTCTTACCATCTGATAAGAGTTTTCTGATCTACCTTGAAATGAGCTTCTCCTAGACCCCAGCCTTTCAAAAAACCTCTATTTTCCTGTCACCCCTTGCAACTCTCTAGAATTTCATTACAGTCACTGCAGGATGAATGCTTTGCCATTGCTGGGAAAGACTGTGCTGGTACTGCTGAGAAACCATGAGTCAGCTTGCTCAAGGGAAGGAGGAGGAGGCGAGGAAATCTCCTTTTATGATGAAGCTTCCCACACTTCCTGCTGTTTCTGTTTTGGGCACACTGGTTCAGAAGCTGTGGGCTGTTTTCTGCCTGGCTCTCAGTGTGTGAAAATTGTTCCTTCCCTAAGAGGGATCACCTACTTGTCCTGATATGAGGTGACAGTATCCCACGCCTTTCCCCATCTAGAAAAAAAGGGATAATCTTTCATCTTCACTCAAAGTGAAGCATAGTGTCATGGGGGGACTAGGACAGGAGAAAGCCCTTGCTGAACTCTGTAGAGTTTCAGAGTCCAGCAACGTCACAGAGGTTTTCTAAGTCACTCTTTACTCTGAGAGGCTGCTGTTTAGTCTAATCCTGTGGGATAAATACATTCCCATTAAATTCACAGAGACTCTCATCCTAACTTAACAAAAGCGTGACTAGACTCACAACACTAACAGCAAAGATTTTTTTACAAATAACATTCCATACATTTGTGTAGGTTATGCAGTAAAAACCCCTACTTCTGCCTCTTTGTTTGGAAGGTTGTATTCTGAGGGTGAGCACAACAGTGCTGAAATGGTTTTAATATAATATGATTCTGGATAAAAATGACAAAGAGATAACAAAACAGTGCTGTTCAGTTCACTTGCTGGAAACATATTGCAAGTGCTTCAATTATATTTCATGCTCGAGTTGAGAGCTTCTACAGTAGTGACAGGAGGAGAAAAATAGAATTGCTTCATTTCTTTTCTCCCACCCACGGACGTTTCTCAGTGTGGAAAATGAGTCATCAAGAAGAGGTATTTTTACTTTTCAACAGACATTAGAGAAATGTTGATCTTCAGGCAAGCTGTGTGTCAACTGATCTACTAGTCAAAAGGCCTGATCCTGCTTGCACAGATTTTATTTCATTTGGAACCACTGGGAAGTCACAGCAAGAAGCAACCAACACAAACTCCCCGGAATTCACAATCACCTGAGGTGTGGCTCCCACTGTGGCAGCTGTACGGCATGGCTAACCTGAGGGCTGTGCCAAGTTTCTGGGGTATGAGTCTGCTTTGATGAAACTGGGGTAGATACTCAGCAGAGATTGATGGTCCCAGGCCCCTCTGCAAGCACTGCCCCAGCCCACCGGTGGTGGCATGGTGGGTCTGCCAGGAGAGGGCCTGATTGCCGGCTCGGCCTCAGCTCTTGTCAGATATGGCCAGGGACAGTGGTTACTTTTGGAGGTGGAGACTGACATATTGCACCTTTCAAGAAGTTTTTTAGAAGTCTTCTGTCAAAAGTGAAAAGTTATCCTGAACTAAATCATGATCTGGCCTCTTGGTTTGACAACATAATCAACTGAGATGTCTGTGGGTGCTGCTGTTTGCCATCTGAGAATTTGAGCACTACTACTCCAAATCTACTTTTAATTTGTATCTTATTTTGGAGTGTAAGGCTTCAATATAATAGGCAACAAACACAGGGCTTTCATCTCTCACTTTCAAAGCATTTTGCACAAGGGGAAGAAGAAGCTTGAGGCTCAAAGCCGTATAAAGGAGTTAATCAGTTGCCGGGTGCAAAGCACAGACCTCACCCTCATTTGTTCTCACTAGATCACACTTTATTCCTCTAAGCTCTTCAAGGCTCAGATGAATGTAAAGCAACAATCTTGCAACCACAAACTAGTATTGCTCACCCCCAAACTAGTGTTTATTGCCCAAAACTTACTTTTCTGGCAAGCCAATGTGACTTTCGAATTAATGTTTTTTCCCTTTTACTACCTCTTACTTTTGTTAGTATTTACTCTCAGGCATGGGATTTGCGCACCTGGAGAGCTTTCTGTGTTGTTCTGTACAGGGTTTGCATGGCCAGGTTTTGGTAGCAGGTGGACTAATGGGGTGAGTTCTGTGAGAAACTGGCAGAAGCTTCATCCCTGTCCAACAGAGCCGCTGCCACCTGGCTCCAAGATGAATGTGCTGCTGGTCAAAGCTGGGCCTATCAGAAATGGTGGTAACATCTTTGTGATATTTAAGAAAGGGAAAAAAAAGCTATGACACAGATGTAATTGCAGCCAGAGAAGAGAGGAGTGAGAAGATGTGAGAGGAACAACTCTGCAGACACTCAGGTCAGTGGAGAAGGAGCAGGAGGAGGTGCCAGAGCTGAGGTTCCCCTGCACCCCATAGTGAGACCATGGTGAGGCAGCTGTGCCCCTGTAGCCCAGGGAGCACCTCAGGGATTCTGAGATCCACCTGCAACCTATGAAGAAGACCCACAGTGAAGCAAGTGGATGCCTGGAGAGGAAGCTGTGAACCTGTGGGAAGCCCAGGCTGGAGGAGGCTCCAGGCAGGGACCTGCAGACCTGTGGAGAGAGGAATCCATGCTGGAGCAGATTTCCTGGTAAGACTTGTGGGGGCCCCATCCTTGAGCAGCCTGTCCTTAAAGGACTGCGTCCCATGGAAGAGAACTGTTGTCTGTGGGATGGACTCATGTTAAATGAGTTCATGGACAATTATCTCCCACGGGAGGGACCCACGCTGGAGCAGAGGAAGGACTCCTCTCCCTGAGGAGCGGCAGGAACAATGTGTGCTGAACTGACCATAACCCCCATTCCCTGTCTCCCTATGCTGCTGTGGGAGAGGAGGTAGACCCCAGGAAGGAGGGAGAGGTCAAGGGAAGGTATTCTTCATTTTAATTATCGTGCTCTGATTTTGGTGAGTAATAGAATTCAGTTAATTTCTCCAATGCGAGTCTGTTTTGCCCGTGATAGTATTTGGTGAGTGATCTCCTTCCCTGTCCTTATATCATGAACCTTTTGTTACATTTTCTCTCCCCTGTGCACTTGTGGAGGGGAGCGATGGAGAGGCGTTGGTGGGTACCTGGCATCCAGCCAGGGCTAACTCACCGTGATAACTGATCTTTGGAAGTTTGTTAGGATATCCGTAACCATACTTCAGTGGCTATATAGTTCTTCCTTTTTGGCTATTACATAAGGAGTTGACACCTACTTGTGTAAATCCAGCACAAAGACTGTGTCTGTCAGTAGTTGTCAATTGTGATAGCCTGCCAGAGGTGAGGTTGATACAGCTCGGTGCCACTGAGTCCAGCTGGTAGTGAGGTTGAGCATGTATTCCCAGTAGGCACGATACGCGTGTACATCTCTATATGCCCGTCCCCCCATCCTGCTCACCAGGTCGTCCAGCTTGCTGCTCGTGAGGGGTTTGCTGCCCATGCTTACCCAGTGCAGGGCAAGAAAACAACAGTTCTACTGACACAGGACCAGCCTCTTTTATTCCCTTGTCCCTCTGTTTTCCCGTGCTTGTTGCTATTACCCTGTCCCTCTGTTTTGTTGCTGTCCAGACAACCTTTGCCCACCTTTTGTCCTTCCCATTGCAAGACTTCAGGAGTTTCCATGTGCGCTTCTCAGGAGCCTCATAAAGTGTCCCCTGCACTGAGAGTAACCTTGCAGTGTGCAAGATTCTGCAGGAAGCATCTCCCATTGACCCCGCATGTGTTGGGTGTCAGCCCTCAGCCATGGAGCCAGTAACTCCCTGGCTCAGCCATGGCTCCCCTGGGACTCCCTGGCTCAGACCGGGCTGGTGGTCTGCCTTCACTGACTGGGGTCACTGTGAATGGGGATGATCACCCAACTTGCCAGCAAGCCCGAGTGTAGTGCCCAAGAGTCCCCATTTCTGATATAACTGTTCAACGCTTCCCTACCCCCAGGGAGCTGCAAGTTGCCACCAGGCTTCAGCTCTAGATCTTGTCACAGGTGTCCATAGTGAGTGAAAGCTGTGGAGATCTCCCTCAGCTGCTGAGTTTTACTGACTCATCAGGCCGTTTCCATATGTTTTATCTGTGTGTTAATAGCGTTTACTTTCATTTTTTCCTAGGCAGAACTGAACTTGAACCCTTGTGTCAGTTTATTTAAGTGTGATTTGAGTGCAAACTGATTTGGGCAAATTATAATTTTTTTCTCCTTTTTTTTTTTTTCTTCTGTGGCTAGATCTCTTAATGGCTCATAGAAAAGACAGATCACTTGAATTTCTTGTGCTAGATTTTCCCTTACTAAAACATCCCCTTGCCTGATCCTCTCTGGAGCTTTATAACCACATGGAAGCAGTTTTTCCCTATGGAAATGGGTGTCAGGGGTCCCACTGGGTTTAGGAAGAGTTGTATTTAGAAATGTAATTGCTAGGCATTCCCAGTTCGTATTACTCTCCATGTCTTTTCAGGCCCAGACATTCTTTGGGTTAAAGCATACCCTCTCTTGCCCATCTGTTCCCCTGCCCTCTGTTATAGAAGAGGGGCTGGCATGTTGTTCTCAGGTCTTTCTTAAGGAAAGGAAGTTCATTTGTGCCTGTGGGTTTGAAAGAAGAGATGGAAATAGAGAGACAAAGCAGCTTTTGCCTTAGAATTCTGTTTTTCTGAAGCTGTAAGATCCGCTGAGGTCAGGGAAGGCATTGCATGACCCTGAAGAAGAGAATGGAGTCCTACGTAAAATATTTTATACGCCTAGACCTCCAGTTGCCTGAATCAGCTGTATCCTTTTTTTTTCATATTCATGTAGTTTCTGCTTGCACAAATACTTTATTGAGAACAAATTTAGCTCAGTGGAAATACATTGTGAAAGTAGTTGTTGCCTATGTGTGCCTACTTTATTAGGCACATTTACAGTATGCGGCATTTCTGTTTCTCTTCTGATGTAATATAGTAAAAATAGCACATCAAATTAAATTAGCTCCATTTTATATTTACTCAGTAGTGGATGTAGTGTCTTGCAGGATCTGCTTTTTATTTTTAAAATAAATCAAACAAATGAAACATAGTTATTTCCCAGTAATTTCATTTCTTTCTAATTATAATTTTCAGAGGCAAGTGGTTTTGATATTAGAAACGTAGTATGCATTATGCTGATGTTCATTAGGTAAGAATGACATGGTGAATTCACAGAAGGGGAGGGAAAACAAATTGTTTGAGAGATTGAATTTGAATTTCTGTCATTTCTCATTAAAGTCTGGATTCATTAGTGAAATATATCAAACAAGAGCAATTTTCTTTCTTGCATTTCTGTGTGATCTGTGTTGCAAAGAATGTTTTCAAAAGAAACGGAAGAAATTCTGTGAAGCAGAGGATTTGTTTTTCTGTAAATTAAAGTTACATAGCTAGCTCTCTATGATCTTTTTCTTTCAATTTTGCTTACCAGTTTTCTATAGCATTGCTATATCTGCGTGCTCTGTATTGGCTTTGCTGCTGTTGGAAAGTTGTTGTCAGTGTTGGGCTGGTGGCTGTGGAAGTGTTCTCATGTTCAGTAAAGTCTTGTAAGATTGCATTGTCCCAATTATAAGAGGTGTAGCTATACCTCTGACTCCCAATGGAATTACTTCTTGTTCCCATTGTCTCTTATGCTACTTACAGACATAACATTAATAAAATTCCAAGCTTTTTAAAAATCAAATTGGTTACTACACATCTGATTCTTTTTGCCAACAAATTAGCAGATGTGAGGACAGTAAAATCCCCTTGCTTTGGGAAGCAGTGGCAGTTGGATGATCAGCTGCTGTGACCTGATGTTTAGTGAAAGTTTGGTAAAAATGCATAGGGGGTGTTCCAGAGGTAAAGCTCCAAGTCTTTATTTTATTGAAAATGCAGTCACTTTCATGTGAGCCTTTTTGCTCTTTTGAAAAGTGGAAGTGGCAGGGTTTTGCAGTTTGCAGAGGAACAAATCTGTGTTGTCTGTATCACTTGGATTTTCGTTGTATAATGTACTCATAGTTGCATATACCTAGCTAAACTAGGCAGACAGTAGATGTGACATTCTGGTTGTATATCTGATGACTTGGAAATCTCTAGCAAAAACTCAGTCAACCTACCTATTGGGAAACAGATAGTAAATCACCTGTTGGGATTGAAAATATCTCTATTTGGCAGGAGACAATCAGAGTGAAAGGCTGATACCCTGTGGATAACAATAGTTTTGCTTCATTGAATAACGTGCTGTGAGGAAGGATGGTTTCCTTCTTGTATCTGTGATAGAAAAGTTCTCTTGTTATCCAGCACAGACTCTCTGTGGAGCTGACACAGTTCAGTGTCATTCTTGATTATTTGTTTCCTGCCTGTAAAACAGAATCATCCAGGTTGGAAAAGACCTCCAGTATCATCAAGCCCAACCACCAACACAGCACTGCCAGGCTTACAACCAGACCACATTCCCATGTGCCACATCCATGTGTACTCTAAGCTCCCCCCAGAGATGGCAGCCCCACCATCCCACAGGAAAGCTGTGCCTTTCTCCCCAAGGCATTGTCGCGGCACCTTTGATGGTGTTTCCACAATTGCGGAGGCCCAGAGAGAATGCAGCTGAGAACAAGAGCAGGAGGTATGTCCTGTGGTGGTCCACCAGCTACAGAAGTTGAGAGGAGGGAAGGGATGGCTTATTTCTGTTTCTTTTGACTCAGAGTTTTGAATCTGAGTAACTTAGGGTGAAATAGTCAGTCATTTGTGTGGTGGTGGTTTTTTTTGGTTGTGGTTTGGGTTTTGGGGTTTTTTTGTGAAGCTTGAAATTTATTTGCTTTTACTACAAACTCCATTGTTATTCAGTGTTGTTAATTAAAGCTTTTTGATCTGATTGAGTCATTTGGGCTAAATTTTGTTTGAATTTTCCTTTGAGCGCTGAGAATCTTACCCTTAAAAGTGCTAAATAACCTTATGCTCCCACAGCCTTCTCAGTAGGAGCTGAGAACACTGCACACCCCAGGACGTGACTGTGTCTTCATGAGGCCAGGTCACACACAGTCTAGCATAATTTAAAAATAGGATAAAGGGTTTCAAATGTGTTTTGATTAATACATCATGGCGTCATCTAGAGTAATAGTTCCTGTGGCTTAATATATCACCGAAAGTATTTCGTTAAACAGTAAAATCTTGCTGTATTTTTCAGGCCCTCTGTTACTTGTGTCCTGTTGTGAAAGAAGGCTGCTATATTTCCTTTCAATTTTGCTAGTGCAAATAAGTGGTACGGCTTTACTGTTCCATTTCACCACAGGCAGTAATTTCAAATGGTTAAACCACCTCTTTTGGGCTTAATGACGCTGTCAGATGATGGAAAGTGAGTGACCTTTCAAAACAGAGCGAACTATAATCACTCTGCAGCCGAGTTCCTGGTTTTCTGTTCTGGAAGGAACAGCCTCCGCAGTAACCTTCTGGCACCCGAGGGGGCTGTGAGAGAGACGGGGGTGTTTATTGATCAGGTGCTTGCATGACTCACATCACCAATGCCTCTGTGATAAACAGTTCTGTGAGCAGGTGAGCAGTTTGACCCATGTCTGCTTGTGAGTTCTCCAGAGGAATTCTTTTGAGATTAAAATGTAGTGTACCCACCCACTTGTGCCAGTATTACTGGAAGGTTTTTCTGTGTGAATTCTCTTCCCTGAAGACCTCAAGCCTCAAATTTGGGAAACGATCTTCACATGTGTGGATACTTATGTTATTTTGGCTCTCCCTACTTTTAATTATTTGCATTTTGGTGTTTGTGTGTTCTGTGCATCCTGACATGCCTTAGATGACACTCTGTAACTTGGTAAAACTGACCCAGATTTTAAGATGTAGATGTCTGAATCTGATTTTTTAATCTCTATATTTAGGTTCCTCTGTACAATGCCCTCAGTAAACAGGATGACAAGCACTTGCAGCTGCATTACTGTTTCCACTGATGCTTTCTGTGGAGTCTGGGCCACTGCTAGCTGAGCGGTCCTTCTAGTCGCTGCAAGTGCACGTGGTGTCAGTGAGACATCCAGGATGAGTTATTCTTCAGTGTTTGATCCTTTCTTCTTTCATTCTATAGGTTAATTGGTTTTGTTGTCTTGAAGCCATCTAATTTTTCTTCACGTTAATTCTTCCAAGCTCCGTCTTTATAAAAGGCTCTGAGGAGATCTTCAGATTAAGAGCTCTGTGTTAGTGAAAGGCTTACAGGCCTTAATCTCACATTAGTGGAAGACTGAAGTTTTCTGGCTGTGTTTACTTTCATTCTCTAAACGCTCTAGAAATGCTTAATAATAGAATGCCTGGTTACAAAACTTTGCTTTACAGGTTGTTTCCCATCTTCTGGATGCTTTCCAAATTTTGGTGATAGTTTTGGTGAGTGAAGATGCTAAGTAGTGCAGTCGGAGCAAAGAGTAAGGAAGAGATGAAGGGAGAACATCATGACTGACATTTTTTAATTGCAAATTTGCTCATGAAGAAGCTGACAGAAGGATCAACCTTCACTTTTTTCCAGAGAGTTTTGACTATGAAATTTCATGGGACCAGGATTTCATTGTATGTTTTGAAAAGTATGTATCTATGTTGAGTACCTTAGCATGAGTCCTATTTTACCATTTTCTCAAAGGTATACACGTGCTGGCCTCATAAAAGGTGCTTGGGTAGCCAAATCCCTTTTAAGATACCTAAATTTCTATCAAAATCTGCAACAGAATGGAAATTTTTATACCTGTGTGAGTACATTGCATTGTCTAAAATGGTGGATATGTACTGATGGTATTTTCAAGGGAATATAAACAGTTTAGTTTTCTAACTGCCTTTTCTGCACAATTATTGTTGACTAATTATTTTTAAAATCTGGACTCTAAGCCCTTTTTTTTTAAAAACTGCTGATGGTTCCTGCTGATTTCTCTTGGAGGTGTAGTGGTTCAGCACATATAAAAGGTAAATCAGTGACTATAAAGCTTTGTAGTTATGGATTGCTTTTTGAAAAAGTGTGCATTTTTTCTTGCTGGGAGGCATATAACAAGATGCAGCTGGGAATAGAACTATCTCTGCCTTTGCAAGAATACAGGGGCTTCCTAAACCAGTGCTTCATCTGACATGTAATTAGTTTTTTGAGAAGACAGGGATCTAATTAAGACTGGTAGAGGGATTTTTTAATTTTATCTTTATGAATTAAAATGGTATTTAGAATCTTAACTACATGTTGGAGTAGGGTACTAAAGTTATCTGTTGTTTTTTGTTCTGTAGTTTGCTTAGCATTTTCTGTAGGAATGTCTGCCAGACAATATTCAAATATGGTTTATTTGGGTGTAGTATAAAATTAATATTGTGTGAACAGTCATGCATCTTGAAGCATTCTTTCGCTCAAGAACAGCCCATATATTTAAAATTGTTCTTTATTAGATGAGCTGCTACTAAATATACCTAAATGAAAAAAAAAAAGAAAGTTCAGTATGCTTTCTATTGATTTTTGTCATGAAGAAGAAACAGATTGGGTGATATTCAGGATTAGCTAAAATTCGTGAGAAGGTGGAAGAACTGTTTCAGATCCTCGCCAGTGCTGCCACTTCAAATGTATAAAAAGCTCTTGAACTGAAATTCCCTGCTGCTGTTATTCTGCACCCTATATTGCACACTATATTGAAATATAGTACTGGGTTATGCTTTGAATTTTTTCCCTGAGTCACATTGAGGGTTGTCAATGTCATATTCAACCTACAACTTTGCTCTCTGACCTACTAGTGAGAAAGGGAGGTAACATTTTGCTCATTAACATTTTACTCATGGAAATTAGCAATAGGAAACACAGTTGTTAGTAACATTGCCAATGCAAATTTTTTCCATTAATTTTACTTAAACTCCTTCTCCATCCTGGCTTTAAACAGTTATGTGGTTAGCCCTCTACCCATTTCCTGGAAGACTAACTCAAAGTTTAATGGGGTTCTCCATTTCTGATACTCAGTCAAGTTATACTCTTTCCTCTAATTTCACATGGATATGGCTCGCCATTTTCCCCTGTGCCATCAGGTAAAAATTACACCCATCTTCATGTTAGCACTCTGCAAAACATGTTGCAGCAGTCATCACATTTCCTACCGCACCTGATCATTGATTTGCCATGCTCTGTGTACCTGGCTGTCTGGACCCACATAAATACTTTTGCTCACTGGCCGTTCTTCCAGATTTGTGCTTGTTTCTTGATGACTGCTGTACTCCCCTCAATTTACTGACATCTTTCTAATGCTCCGGACACCAAGACTGAATGTTGTGCTACAAGTGTACCTGTAGTCTCAGACTGTAACTCTCATACCTGAAAAGAAAGGGATAAAAAAATATTCTTGTGTCATCTCATTAATTTTCCACTTTATTTGCTGTTTGTGAGTGCATGCTCTTCATGACCATGGTGTAGTGGCAGAGATAGGTATCCCAGTGAGGCTCCAGGTGTGGGGAATGACCTACTCTGCTTTCCATGTTGCACCTTTCATCACTGGAGTTCTTGGGTCTTTTGGACGGAGGAGACAGACCCCACTGGCTTTGCCTCAGCCATGTAGCACCTTCTTTTGTGTCTCTAACCACAGAAAACAGGATGGTTTTGACCATGTTAGTGTAATGGGACAGGAGGATGAGCCAACCCTTCAGGTTTGCAAGCAGTCCTTGCAGCTGTGTGCAGGAACAGCAGCTGTTGCCTTGGATTTAAATGTGTGCAGGATATGGATCAGTGCTGTATCACAATCTAGCCATTTTCAGAGGTGCTAGACTTCACTGTAATGATTTGAAGATGGGACTGTGTGTACCTGTACGCAATAGATAAATAACTGGCTGTAGGCATGCCAGTGGTCCTGAATTATGTGAATGGATTATATTGGCATAAATAAATTGCTATGAGCAATTTCACAGGTAACTTGTATTGAAAGTCTTGCTCTGTGGGATTTTGTTACGTTGAAGGTGTGCACTTTTAGTTTAGAATAGTTTTAAAAGCAGTAGTTTGACATTTAAATAATATATTTGGAAGTTACATGTTGAATTTGTACTAATGATAATGGAAGTTGCAAGCATGAAAAATAGAGAAAAGAATAATTTTAGTTCATAAATACGGTATTTCAGCTGCACCAGGAATTATTGAGTGCTGACTTTAGGGAGAAGGGGAAAAATTTGAGTTCTGTGAGATATATCAAAGAATGGATGAGAAAGAGTATTTAAATTTGTTACTTTTTCCTGCACAGAAGTGCCTGTCGCACACCTCATTAGATAAACAAGGAAAATGCCAACTAATTAATGAATGTCTAGAGTGGTCGAAGAACAAGGCCTAAGATTTTCCTCCTTCACTGAGCATTGCATGCAAAGGAAAGCAGCCCTTTAACTGTTAGGGATGTAATGAAGTTAAACAGTGAATATGTGCAGGGATTTATATGGGCTTAATTTTTAGTTTTCTTAACTGCTGAGATGCTGGAATTATAAAATTATCAGGAAAAATTTCCTATGACAAGCTCCTCTCTTCTAGGATAGCTGTATCTCTTCAGTTTGCAGCTTGTCTTGTGTCTCTGCCTTGAGTTTGTGGTTGTTTCTTTTTGTGTCCTTTTATTTTAGATTGAAAGATTGCAACACAAAGGCTTTGTGCAGGGAGTGGACAAGGTGTTTCTCTTCAGTTAATCTGAGTTGAAAATCCAGTTACTTGAACTAGAACCACAGTAGTCTCAAAACAGCCTTCCAGTAGGAGCAATGTGGGTCAAACCCTCATGGCTTTAAGATAACTGGCTTCAGAAAGAGCATATTACAGTATCTTCTAACAGCAGTGCTCCAAAATTAAAAGATGGAAGCTGAAGAGAGGAAAAACTTTCTTCTCTAAACCCCGTCCCCCAAAAAAACAGCCAAAAAACCCCACAAAACCACAAGCACCATCAAAAAAAAAAACCCAAAAGCCCCCAAAAACCCAAATCAAAACAAAATCAACCTCTAGAAAGCACGTGGTGGAAGAAGATGGACCTCATCATGTAAGTAAAGTGCCCAGATGCACATGATACTGCATGCTGCTCTGGATGCTGCTGAACTGGGCCAAGATGTTACTCTCCTAAGTTTGTTTTGTGCTCTGTTTCCTGGGGAAGACTGAAATTGGATGAAGAGCTAATGGAAGATATGCAGGGAGAATTCAAACCCGTGGGATCACTGGAGAGAAAGAAGAATATGGAAGAGAAGTATAAAATGTATCCATGTTGAGAAGAGGGAGCTGGACCTGGTCAAACAGGGCAACTTGACGAACAGGAGGCTTTAGTAGTTCTGAGTGAAATGGTCAGATTCTGGAAGAGTCTGATTGTGGACAACCTGGTTTTGCGCACATAGACATATTTGAATGTAACTTCTTCCAGAGTGACACACAGCACATACCTTTTCCCCTTCTCCCAAGTGTTCCTGATTCGCTAATTTTACTTTTAGAAGTGCCCTCATGTTTGCTAGAGTAATGATCAGTCCTGTAGACTTTGATGTGTTTACTAGAAGTTGTCGTGCCTTTTTCATTGGAAGCTTTGCTAAAGGGAAATGTTTGAGCTGCAGTTTTCTGTGTCCCCTTTATTTGAATGACATGCTAAATCAAGCAGGGCTTTGTGAGTAACATTCCCCATTTGATTCAGATGCACTTCAGTTTCATGAGAGGACCAGTAGCTCAATTATTCTTAGTGACAAATGCAAACTATAATAATTTTGACTCAGCACCTCTGTACCCCCAGGTTATGTCAAGAAACAAAAGCAGTGCCATTTTTGACGCACTGACACTGCTCATCTCTCTTAGTAGTTCTGATCTGTCATCAATAGATGTTCCTGGGACTTTTCATATGTCATCACACGCGCACGTTCTCCATCATCCAGAGGAAAAGATTACTCAGTCACTTGTTATTCTTTTCTGTATAATTGCTGGTGCATCATGGGAAGTTATGATGTATGGTGAATGGGGCTTGTGCACAAATTTCAATTCTTGACAAGCATCCATCTGTATCTAGCAGCAGAAAATAGCTGTGACTAATGAAGGGGCATCAGTTGTCGAATCACAGGGAATACAGAAGCACATTGAACTAAGGTGTTTCAGGAGATCTAAAGTGGCCTGAATATCTGTAAAAAAAAATTGCTGAGATGTAGGCATGTACATTCAAGACATTTTAAAGCGTACTTTAAAAGTTGTTTAGAAATCCATGAAGATTGTTTTAATAAAGAATCTAGAAAATGGTACGGATGTGAAATGTGGCAGTCCAGTTGTGTAGCAGGATGCAAATATTTGAAAAAAAAAAACAGGAAAAAAAGTGCAGAAAAAGTTTTGCACCCTTTGGAATACATACTGAAATTTTTAGCAAAGTGGCGAAGTACTTGTTTCTAGGAAATAGCAGAAGTGTGGTAGGAGGCCAGAAGTCTTTTATTCTCTGCGCAACTTGCCTGTAATCTTCTTTGACAAGTACTACAGTCTCTCTTGGACTTCAGTGGGATTTAGTTCAAGTTCTAAATTCTGTAACAGAAAATAAATCAGTCTTGAATATTGTGAGATTATTCTTGCTGCACTTGACTGACAGTCAGTTTTTCCATAGCTGTGCAACTATATGCAAGAAAACTTAGGTCTACCTCCTTTTAATTTTTGTCTCATTTGTGGCTTCTTATGCTTTCTCCCAGAAGAGAAGGTTGTTCTTCACTAATCATTATTCTATTTAGTAACATCAGTTTTAAAATCACTGCTTTAAAAAAAGTGGAGGTCCTGTGCTTCAGTAGTTACTTCCCCGTGTGAGAGAGCAAAAGCCCATATAATTATTTGTATTTTAAAAAACCTTATGCAAGTTTTTATTTCCAGAAGCATGTTATGAGATCAGTACTCTCTTCCATATTTTTAACTGTCATGATTCTAACGCTGTTTGTCTGCCAGTGTGTTTGGACATACACGTCACTTTGTGGTTAGTGTTTTATGCAACTGAAACATTTACTTAGTTCTGTTTATGGTTTTGTCACATTACTGAGACTGTACTGTAAAGGTATCATGAATGAATGGAGTGCAGCATGTACTGATTTGTACTGGCTAATAGTATTCATGGATTCACTAAGTTTTGTGAACTTTTTCTGTTGTCTCCCTCGACTTCAGCAAGGCTTTGGTTACTGTCTCTCACAATATCCTGGTGACAAGCTCAGGAAGTGTGGACTGGATGAGAGAACAGTGAGGTAGATTGAGAACTGGTTGACAGCAGATCCCAGAGGGTTGAAGTCAGTGGCACAGGGTCTTGCCGCTAGTGGTGTACTCCAGGGGTTAATACTGGGTCCAGTATTGTTTAACTTCATCAGTGGTTTGGAGGAAGGGGCAGGTGCCTCCCCAGCAGGTTTGCTGATGACGCAAAGCTGGGAGGAGTGGCCAATACCACACAGTGCTGTGCAGTCCTTTGGAAGGATCTCAACAGGCTGGAGAGATGGGCAGGGAGAACCTTCTGAAGTTCAGCAGAGACAAATGCAGGGTCCTGCACCTGGAGGAGGAATAACCCCAGGCATCAGCACAGGCTCAGGGCTGACCTGCTGGAAAGCAGCTCTGCTGAGGAGGACCTGAGGGTTCTGGTTTCTGTGAGCCAGCAGTGTGTCTTTGTAGCCAAGGACAATGGTATCCTGGGGTGCTTTAGGAAGAGCACTGTCAGCCAGTCAGGGAGGTGATCCTACCCTTTAGTCAGCCCTGATGAGTGAGGCACATCGGGAGTGCTGTGTCCAGTTCAGGGCTCCTCAGTATGAGAGAGACGTGGAACTCATTGAGCTGGTCCAGTGGAAGGTGACAATGATCAAGGGACTGGAGCATCTCTCTTATGAGGACAGGCTGAGGGAGCTGGGCCTGTTCAGCCTCAAGAAGAGGTGACTTGAGAGTGCACTTCGTTGTCAGTGTCTGCAGGAAGGGGTCAGAGGATGGACAAGGCTCTGCTTGTGGGTGCTGAGCAATAGGACGAGAGGCAGTGGGCAGTAAGTGATGCACAGGAAGTTCCACCTGAACAGGGGAAGAACTTCTTCACTGTTGAGGTGACCCGCCACTGGAAAAGGTTGCCCAGAGAGGCTGTGTAGTCTTCGATAATGGAGATACTCAAGAACTGTCTGGACACAATCCTGTGCCCTGTACTTGGGGGTGACCCTGCTTCAGCAGGTTGGACCACATGACCCACTGTGGTCCCCTCCAGTCTGACCTGTTCTGTGATTCTGTGATTTGTAATGGAATAATAGCATAGGTGAGGTTTGAAAAGGCCTCTTAAGATCATCAAGCTCAACCATTAATGCAGCACCGCCACGTTCACCACTAAACCATATTCCCAAGTGCCACCTCCATACACCTTTTGAACACTTCCAAGGATGGTGATTCCATCACTTACTTGGGAAGTCTGTTCCAGTGCCTGACCACCCTTTTAGTGAAGAAACAGAATAAAATTTGTGTTACATGATTGTAAATGTACATTTATAAATACATTCTGAAAGTCTCCATATTTTTTTGCTGAAGACAAATGTGAATGCCAGCAATAGTTGATTACAAAACCTACCAGATAAGAAAATCCAGAATGCTGCCATAGGTCTGTCTATGTTTCTGAATATGAGCTTCAGTGGAGCACTTCCTCAGCTGATGTGTGCTGAGTGGGATGCAGTCTTTCAAAAACTCCAGAGTGGAAAAGCAATATTATTTCTCCCATACTTTTATTGTTTTTTTAAGAGCTCCACTGAAATGTGATGAAGTGTTTCTCAGCACAGCACTCATACATACCAAGTGATGAAGTATCTTGCTAATTTACTTGTTCATAATTTGTTGAAAAATCTAACATCTATCATTCACTCATACTTGTGGCAATTGAACACCAAATGGAGAGTTTTTATTAAGTTTCTTTGTCCTAGTTATACATAACAGTAGTAATTTTTGCTCTTTTTTCAGTTGCTGTTAAAGTTATTTTATTTGTTCTGTTTTCAGCATAGAATGAAATGGTTTCTCCAGGCTGTGACTTTACAAGACTTGTCTTTTGGTGGTGTCCATTAAATAGAAGATACCTTTTTGCCATAGAAAATTACTGCTTCTGGCATCTAAGTCTCTTCTGTTGTTATTTCCATGCATGTAATCTGTGTACAAATTGGAAGAAAGGCTTGACATGGAAGCCTTTTACAGTGTGTTTAAATATTAGTTTTGAATTGTGCTTCTCTTCACATAGTCTAATTCACATGAGGTCAATTACAAAAAAAAACTAATGTTTTTTTTCTGTTAACTAATCCAGGGTTTTTTTGTGTAAATAGTGTACCTAGTTTTTCATCTGGTCAATACCTAAAAGCCTTTGTCTCCTACCAGTTCTCAAGGCACTTGTTCCGAGGTCAGCTATTTCAGAAATGCTTTTTTCAAGTTTTGTTGGGGTGCAATCTCACAGTATGTCTTCTGAAAATCGTAATTTGCACCCTGTATTTGTGATGTGATTTATTGTCAGATTATAAGGTTTCAAACTGGATCTCAGAACAGAGAGTGCTGAGAGTGGCTTATGTTCATGGTGAAATGCTTTTTGGAACCAATTTTGTTTTGTTTGAGGAAAAAGGCTGGTCAGAAGTAAAGCAATATGAATGGTCTGGTTTCAGGATCAAATGGTGGTTTATTGAAGTAGAAAAGGAGACTAAAGTGACAGTAATAGAAATCCACTGAAGAATTTGGAATCATTTTCAAAGATAAGAAAACAAAGACTTGAAGATGGCAGTATTTACTGTATAATTACTGAACATTCATGAAATGTTGATCTGCTATAGCATATTGTGTGTAGATACTGAAAATGTAGGAATTTCATGAGTTGATAGCTAGAAAGTGGTAAAAGAACACAATTTCAGTTGCATGTTTTCAGCTGGACCTTATTCCTTTCTATTGCTTCACCTAAAAAAGAGTAAAAGCATCATGTCTGTATCATGTTGTACTTTTAGAAATATTATGTTGGTTATTAAAAAGGTCCTTTGGCCCAAACTTGTCACCAGCATACTTTTTTGTATCAGTTTCAGTAATACTTTATTTGTCTCACCAACTTGTTCGAAAGCTGACCCAGGCATATAATTATACCACAGTAGCATTTATTACTTAAAGTTCATCCATAGCTTGCTTTGCTGAGGCTTAATATTCTTCTTAAGGTATAAAACTTTTTGCATCCCATTAACTTACTGCATTAAATCATTGATGAGGTAGATCTGAGATTTTGGCATGTCGTAAAAAAAAATCTCTTCTGAGTTCTGTGGATCCAGATGCATTATGATTAAGTCCTATTTACTCTTTTCTTGTGTTTTTTTATAGATTGCATTAGGCTACCGTCAGATTCCACATGACAAAAAATCTTTATTTTCTTTCTTCATCAAGTTTACGAGCTACAACATTAGGACATAGAGCTCTGGCTCTAATAGAGATGACTAAAACTGGAATAAAAACTAGATCACAATTTCCACACTTAATAAGGCAGTAAGTCAATTGTTGCCATGGGACAGAGCTGGTTGAATTGTCATAACTATTCCACAGGCATAAATCTTAGACTTGCACCAGATGCTTCACACTCTTCCTGCTGTGCAAAACAGCTGGAAATTCAGCTTAAAGGATTTCTTTCTTAGAGAGAAACGATGGGTGGCATAGAGCTGAGATAACCTGAAATTGATGGGAAGCTACATCCCAGATGCAGCCATCACTGCTGTGGCTTTAGGATGTGTGTTCGATCCTGGAGTTTGTATCATGATAGGTAAAGCTGCAGTTCAAGGCTCGGGAAGCAATCTTACAAATGGATGTAAGGAGGTGAGGCTGGTTGGTTTCCTTTTTATGAATGTGCTTTGTCACAGTAACTTTTGCTTTGCTGTCTTTTTCAGTTTTCATGAGTGTTTTTCTTTGCCCTGCAGATGCAGTTTTGGGGTAACATTTTGCCTGGTAGTATAACCAGTTAAGACTCTCCACTCCTTTTTAACTAGCTTTGAGAAATTGTAATAATGTCAAATGCAGATGAATCTGCTTATTTGGTATTCAGTTGGGAAAGATTAATTTGAAAAATAGCAATTACATGGTGCTTACCCATCTAGTTGATGAATTAGTTCTCCAATGGAGATGAACGCTTGCAGAATAATTTTTCTGTAGAAGGAATAGAATGGTTAAAACACATTGGAAAATTCTTGCAATGAGACACCTGTGAGTAAAATTGTTACTAAGCCAAGGCTGTTGATGTTAATATTATTTCAAGCAATAAGAAGTTTACATTAAAAACATCTAAGCTGTGAAATATGACAGTTCCCACTAATTTCTCATATGGTACTTTACTGTTTGTTAAATAACAAAAATTTTACTAGACCATTTCGAGAATGAAGCTTTTTCTAACTTTAAGAGTTGAGAAACATATGTCCTGCAGGATGTCTTCTGCAGAGGGTCTGAGCTGAATAAAACAGAAATAGCACCATCATGGAGGCTTTGTTTACACCCAAGAGTTTAACTGTTCCTGTAGCTAAAGCAATATAACTGAATGAACAATGGTGAATGTGTTTATGAGAATGGGAATAAATTATACTGCTATAAGCTGTATTTAGTAATTGCAATAAGGTTATACAGAGGAACTGCATTGCCAGAAGGAAAATTCACTTCCCTCACTGGAATAATCATGTTGTACTTCTATGTGAGGGCCAGGCCTAAATTAATTCCAGTTGTATTTCTGAGTTGTTAAATGAGAAAGCTGCTTCAGTAAAGGCTTTCTTTGGCTTTGGGAGGATTCGACACTGAGAGGTGTTGAACATCTGTGTCTTCACTGAATTCTGTGCAGTTTAAGGTTCTGTAAGTCATCACAGTCTTGTGTTTGTGGCTTGGCTCTAAATCTTGTTGAAGTCAGTGGGAAAATGCTTGGGTGGCTGGAGGACAGGAACCCTTAAGAGACCTTTGTTTGCCTGGTATATCTTGTTCACTGACAAATCAGGTGCGCAGTCAGTAGGAAGCAGTTTATCCTGAAAGCAGCAAAATGTGCCAAAGGGTGGCCGTGTGTGACAATCACAGAGGCGAGCTGAGACACAAATCCAAGTTTCATTTTGTTCAGTAGTTTTATTTCCACTTTTTGCTTCCATGGTCCACACATAACTAACACAAGATGACAAGCTGAAGCAAAGCACTACGGCCTCCCTCTGGGTGCTCGAGCCATTTATTCTCCCTGTTGCGGGATTCACTGGGCCCTGGATCAGACCCTGAGTTTGAACACTCTGGTTTGGGACTATTTCTAACTTGTATTTTTGTTAACCTTTTAATTTATTCCACCTCACAAGACGAACAATATATTGTTTGGTTACTAGTTTCCGTTTGGCAGCACCACAGCTGCTGCTGCCAGAGATAACCACATGATGAAGAAAAAGGAAGAGAAAACTCAGTTCCATCGGGTTTCTGCACATGTGCACATCAAGTAAGCAGAAGTTAACTTTGGAGTCAAGTCCAGCTTCAGAGTTAGGTTAGGTTTCTGAGGTCCTTACCCAGCTGAGTTTTGAGTATCTGCACTTATGAAAGCTGTGAAACTCTTGAGCTCCTGTTCTCATTCTCAGTATTAGAACAAACCCATTCACAGAAATTCTGGAGGCAGCAAAGAGGTGTGCGAGCAGCCAGTCTAAAAGAGTAAGACGGAAGTACCTCTTTCAGTAGTAGAAGGAAGAAGTCATGGTTACAAACATTTCTAGAAGATGAGGTTTGGTGAGAATAGGCACTCAGTTCACTTCTCGGGAATTTTTTTGTGGTATTCTTTTTTTTCTGCACCACAGAGCAAAGTTCTCTATACATGACTGCACTACTAACATTTCCTTATTTTGGAATATTTCCCTATTTAAAATAGTGATATTTTACATGAAGACAGATTAATTAGATTTAAATAACCCAGTCCTTAGGGAAAATACTCCAAGATGAGGGGATACAGATGCTGCCTATTCAAAATACCTAAAAAATAGTTAAAACAGAAAAGTCATAAAGTGTTGAATTTGCACAGTGATGGGATTTTAATCAGCTTGACTGAGGCTATCTAGTTGTGTGGCAAAATCCGTGGTCAGCTCTAACAAATACTCCTTCTGCTTCAGTTTATGAGAACATTTGCAGCTCTTGAAGAAACAGGCATCTTTATGTCTTAATCAAACAATACATAAAGTACTCTAGAATAGATGATGTGCAAAAACAGGTGACAGAGGTGTGTGTTAATAGATTGACTTGCGGAAGCAAGTGTGAGGGACCTACTTTTTCATACTGATTGACTCTTACAGCCACTGAATTGTGAAAGTGGAACTCATTTAATGGAAGCCCTTGAGAGAGAAAAATTAAAAATCATACCTGGCTTCGGTTTCTTGTCTACGTGGAAGCTGTATTCACGTCATTTAGAAAGATCCTCTGAACCAATTTTCAGCAGTTTTTCAGCAAGTACAATACATACCAAAACTCCTTAAGAGAACTGTACTATCCTGCTTTGATTTAACTCACTACAGACATGAACCCACACCATGTATTATTTAAATGTGTAAGTTGACACAGTGTATAGAATTTAGAATTGGAAAGAATATGAATTACACAACAGAAACCCTTCAGTGTGCTTCAGAGTTGAATGTTTTTAATGCAAAATTAAGATGCACACTGAACTTAAAACCAGAAGGACTTGGTGGGTAGTTAGATGACTGAGCAGACTGTTCCTCCTGCTCTCAACAGTGAGTTTAGTGAAGATCTCACTGGAACATAGGGAAAGCAGACACGAACTGAGGTGCAGAACCAGGATGATGCTTTTGAGTGACTGTTTTCTGATGAAACAGATTCAGGGAATCCACATAGTGAAGCTGCGCTTTAGTGTGACTGTGGCTCTCTCAAATTTTAATTTGAACACCAGTTGACAAAATGGTACAGATACTAGGTAAAATACAGAGTTTTGATTGAAGGAAGGAGCCCAAGACATCCAGAGCCTTTGCTGAAACTAACAGAAATGTACAACAGTGAGAAAGACCTCCTGCTGAGTCTTGAGTCAAACACAAAAACCAGATAGAGGGAAAACTGGACTTTACTAGTTCTCTATCTGGTGTTCAAAGAGTGACCTTTCTTTTAATCAGAAGTACACATATTGTGAAATATTACTCTAAAGGGAATATAATGCAGCCTTGATACTCCTTTTAAGAACGATGAAATCAGGATGTGCCGATTTAGCAAAGTAAGCTTTCAAAATGGGCATGACGCTTTTTATTTTCCGCTGAGCACTTCAAAAGCCATCAAAATAGATGTTACTTTCTGTTCTGGAAACTGTCAGGAACCTATAAATAAGCATAAAATAATACAGGAGCAGGAAAAAGTGCTGTGCCAGCAGTTAATGTTGTTTCTAATTTTGTTGTTTTTTTTTTTCTTTTTTACAGTGTGTCCTATTCAGTGCATGTCTCTGAGGACTACCCAGGTACAGTGCAACATTCTTGTCCATGACACATGTATACATGTTACCAGAGTTTGCTGTATTCAAATGAGAATATCTGAAAGGGTGTTTATGTCTTCCAGGTGCATCTTGTGCTACTCATTTTCCATTAGTTAAGATTATTTTCACAGTCACTTTTCCTTTTCAGGCATCATTTATCAGCTGGGTCAGGGTGAGAAAACAGATTCATGAGTTTAGATAGATGGTAGTTCGGGATGCTTTCTGTGTCTGGAGCCAACAGCAATAGGAGTGAGAAAGTGCCCAGCTTCTCTTTGGCATGGTAGATAAAGCTTGATCTTTCAAGAGCCCGAGCAGCCTGGCGCAGGGCCAGCAGAGCACTTCTGCCTGAGACCTTAATGAGGCTACTCATGTTCTCCAAGTGGAGCCTGCAGACTCTGCGCCGGTGCCTCTTGGGGTCGGTTGGAGCCAAGCACTCGTGTGCGGCTCTTGGGTAGTGTTGGCTTGCAAAGCTGCTCAGTCCTGCCTCCCTTACCTACTTTGAGCTGTGTTGGCGAAAGTATTTGTGTAACCACGTGGCCAGTCTTGACAAGGGGCGTTATTCATAGGAAACAGAAGCAGGTGAGAACAAAAGCAAGTTTTCAGGGAGGTTATTTCCCCAGTTTCCTTCACGAAGAGAGTGCACGCATACTTCGGGCAGCACAGGCTATCAGAAGCAGAAGAGGGAAGCAGGGTTGACAGATGCTGTGCAAGTAAAGGTTCGTGGTAGTGCTGTTGGACTGCACCACATTGTGCACCTGTCATTATTTGATAGTGTCGGTACTGTGAATGATACGAAACCTTCTGTCCTTTTTTGATCTTTATCTGTAGCTTCTCTGAAATGTTTCTCAAAGAAATATATGTTGTTTCTTTTAAAAGCTCTAAAGAAGTGTGACTTTGATCTTCTTCACTGATAAGCAGCAGATTCTGTCTGATCAAAACACTAGTGTTTGAAGCAGATAGAGAAAAAAATCAACAGTGGTGCTAAAACAATGGATTCTGTGAAAGAATGCTAACAACATTTATTAGATTTATTTTTTTAACCAGTAAACACTGGAGAGGAAAATGATACTGATATTAGTCTATTCAACATCTAAAAATGGGAGAAACTGAGATTCGTAAAATGCACAGTCATACCCGTGGTAAATGGATTTACTGATTACCGCTTTGAGCTAACAGTGAACGGCGGGACAAATAGCTGAAAAAAATCTTCACCATGTGTTATTTTTTCTTCCATTAAATATCACAAAATTTGACCTCTGGGAACCTCTAAGTAAATGCTAAGCTGAAGCACTGAAGCAGCAGTAGTTACTTGCACAGCACGTGAGATCTCATTTCCTGGCAAACTCCTCTGTCTGATAAACCTCAAAATTTCCTTGTGAATGTTATTTGCAGCATGTCCTGATAGCCTACAAGCCTGAGTGACTTTAGTGTCCCTAAAACCTGATAAATATTCTGTGCCATCATGCCCTATATTTTAAAGGCAGATAGCATTTGAACATTTCCCACTGTAGTTAGCTTGGAGCAGAGAGTAAACCAGCACATGTTTACTGATTAAAATCCAGCCCTTCAGGGCTTTAGAAGACCTGACGTCATTCACATCTCAAGCTTTTGCAGAATATATGTGTGCTTTATGATGAAGAGATGTTCATTGTGTTAGGAATGATAATGACTTTTTGCCATTTTGCAGCTTTGATCAGAAAACACTCATTTTGACTCGGTGAGCTAGATTCTTTGTCGCCTGTTTTTGTCCTATATTTCTAGCTTAACATTACTGCTGACTGTGGCTCCCTTCTCTGACATGTATCTTAAGGAAGGTTTCAGGAACATGTCAGGGTGTGATGGTGTCAAGTCTGGGAAGCTCTGTGCTGATGTCCTCAACTGGAAGGTGTTCTTCAAGTACTGCTGCGAGCTGATAGAGTTTAGAGCAGCACGTGCTCTCATATTAAATTTCTCACGGGATAAATCTTTACAGATTAAGGTTTAAGTCCATTAGTGCATAGCTATACCAAACTTGTATCCTGTGTAGATTAAGAGTGTGTAATACAGAGTGGATAAAATTTGTGAATCCAGGACAAGGCTGTCAGAGTTGATCGTCAGATAAATTGCTAATGCATGCAATAAATACATGAAAATAGAAGAGATTAAGTCACTATACCAGTGATGTAATTCAGCTGAAATGATTTTAGATACCGAAAGAAGAGCCTTGGGTAGTATGCATACTCCCACAGCCTGCATTGCTGTTATGTATGCAGCATCACCACTTTGGTACTGATAACAGTGTGTAACTGTTGCTGAATTACTTCTTAACTCATCAAATACAAGCAGCTGAGCATCAAGTCGTACCTATGGAAACCGTAATGTGACATGACAACTTGCAATAATGGAAGGTGTTTGAAAGTTTTGTAATTATGAGTGAAAGCTAAAAATGTGCTCACAAAGGCACACTGAGAACTTAACGGGAATAGTGTTGAGACAGTAATGTCTGAAAGTTACATATCCATTGCTGAAGTTGTGAATATTTAACTGAAAAGTTTAGAGGCAGGTAATAACAGTTTCAGCAAAATATTGCTATAACAATTTTCTCATAACATTGACACAACTGGGGAAAATAAACCTTCTAAGAAGCAGTTACAGAATATAACATCAATGAGTAGACTGAAGTCCCGCTAATGTGAGTGTATCAGGACTCCTGTGGGAACCATCAGAGCAGCAAGGATTTTGCTAATGAATTTATGTTCAGAATGATTTGTGTTGGCTGACAGAAACTTGTAGAACTGCTGTATTCTTTTATCCCAGTGATTTGTAGGTTACACACCTTTCTTACTTCTCAGTAGGTTGCAGCAGAGATGGAGAGAACCAGTTTGGCAGCAAGTAGTTGGCTGCAGCCCACTGCTAGGTCCAGGCACTAGGTCCTCCAGTGAAGAGGGGAGGTGTTCCTAGGTGTTGGGTGTTAGAAACTGGTTGTTGAAGAAAGCAAATCAAAGCCATTACCTTAATTTCAAGTCTCATCAGATTGATGGAAGAAAAAGAAACCCTAATAGCTGCCAAATAGCAAAGGAAAAAAAAGAACTTGGCAGTAAAAGTCATATTATCCAGCTGCCAAAAAAGAATGACAATGGACATAAAAAATATAATTAAAATCTATAAAACCTGTAGCTGAGCAGTCCTTTTTTCCATATATGTATGTCTATTCTGTACAGAACATACTGTTTTTCCTGGTTTTCTGTACGGCAATAAGCTGTGGCACAAGAATTTCCTCCCTCCCTTCCATGTACGTGGTGTTAGGTATATTTAGAGCCAAATGATGGCGTCAATTATCTCAGCTCATTAGACTCTACAGCAGTAACTTACACTCCCAAAACTGGGAAACAGATGGGCCTGTGCTGTATGTGCAAGGTGGAACCTGAAATGATGGTGGCAACAAACTGGAATGTGTAAACAGAGGCAGGGCAGGGCTTCTTGCAGAGGGCAAGATGCAGCTGTGCTGCGAGTAGAGCTCGCAGCCCCTCCTGCCAACAGACAGAAGTGGGAGAGGGAATGAATGCTGGCAGAAGGAAGCCCACGTAGTTCACACGATGTAAAACATGTCCCCGTCCCCAGTGTGCAGCTGAGCAGCCACAGACTGATGTGTTGCCGTGCCCATGGGAGTGCAGGGCTTGGGCAGCAGTGGTGTTGGCCTATTGCAGCATTGCCTGCACATGGCATGTGTGTGTGGAGCCAGCCACAGATCACTCAGATTGCCTCGTGGGACAGCACAGGAGTGGGACTAGGCAAAGGTGTGGGACAGTGTCAGACTTGGCAGATGTGTGTGAACATGGCAGAAAGGCTGTTTCGTAGGTGGCAGCCAGGAAAACCCATCTGTGTGTGCAGTGTAGCTGCTGCTTTGCCCAGCCTAGCACACTGTGCAAGTAACGGCCAGAGCCCCAGGCTCCCTCTTGATAAAGGTAGCTAAGAACTGCTCTGATGGAAAGGATGAAATTACTGAACTCTCCTCCCAATTAATGTTAACACCTTTAACATTTCACTGGAAGCACTCAAAAGCTTCAAGGTGCAGTACTATGCTTAAAATTGCATGTGAGTTCGTGCATGTTGCTGGTGTGAGACCAAAGAGTTCAGAATTGTAATAGGTAAGTCCTTCTTTCAGTTCTCTTATTTGTCACTTCATCTGTGATTATCTAATTGTCAGCCTTTCTGCTCTAGAGCATAGGTTTCAATTCAGCCCAGATCATTAGAAAACAAAGTATCGTTGCTTTCACAGGCAGTTCAGCAATACATGCAAAATTAGCTTCTGCAGATAGTATTCAAAAACTTGCTGTTTCTTGGTTTTTGTTAGTCAACATTTAGTTGGAAAGCGAAAAAACAAACCAAACTATAAAAACCCAACAGACACATTCCTCAGCCTAATCCCTACATTTTAAAGAAAATTCAGTGAAATAGAGTTATCATATTTATATCCATACCAGTGTTTTTGTTCCGTGGGAGGAATTTCTTTTTCTCCCTGAATCAGGCACAAGAAAGGCTATCCACTGATTAGAAGACATTTCAAATAACCTCTATGTGACTAGGCAAAATGAAGCACGGGTATTTTGCATAATTGGCTGTTAACACGCAGCTCTCAGTGCAGCTTTCACTCTACATAGCAGATCTAGCTTGAGTTTTGGTATCAGACATAGCAAAAAAACATAGAACAAGTACTAATTTTGGAAAAGGTTGGCCACTCTGAGCCTTGTGGGTTGGTTCAGAGCAGTGCTTGGTGTGATTCACAAAAGCCATGACATCAAACTCCAGGGTTTTGCTTTATAAAGTTTGGATCTGAATCTCCCATACTTGTAATGTTTTTCTTTTTGTTAAGAATCTCAAGGGAAAAAAGCCGAACACAGTAGGAAGATGTTAGTGCCCAGCTTCCCATAGCATCTGGGGAGTGGTTCCTTGTGGTACAATGTGGGATAGGAAACATTGGAAGGGGCTGACAAAGCACGATGGAACTTCACCATGCAAAGTGTTTTTCTTTCGTAGATAACACTTACGTTTCCAGTTCTGATAACGATGAAGATGTGTTAGTTACTACAGAACCAATTCCAGTAATTTTCCACCAAATTGCTACAGGTAATCCTATGTCCAGAGAGTTTTATCAAGTTCATAATTTTTGAGGAAGGATAAGATGTTGTCTGCACTTAAAGGGAGATACGTTAAAGTGTTCAGCTGTATGGTTTGCTGTTTTCTCACAGTCTTGTTCTAGTAAATTGTCCTACATTTCAGAACAGAAGAAATTAAAATACTTCTTTTGGAGATCACGACAATTGTGTGTAGAATGTATTTTTTTCTTTTAATGTCTTGCAGCCTGTGCTAGAGCAATTCCTCTTGAATACAGTTAGAGGTGCTTAATACTTTCCAATTATGAGTTTTCATGATCACTTGCTTAAAACTTCACTAAATCTTCACCATTGCGGATGAAACAGTCTATAACTACCACTGCCTCTGGTGGATTATTTCAGGAAATTTCAAACAAAATGGTTCAGCTGTTTCACTAAAATCGACTGTAGAAAAATGATTTATTTTTTCCCAATGATTTTGGGAACCTCTCACTTTAAATTATTTCCTTATTTGCAAAAAGTACTTGATACATGAAAGGGTATGCTTGTCGGACATACAGGCACATTTATACTGTATTTAATAAAGGTTTGTGCATACTCCGTAGAGACATTTTGGATTCTAGCAGACTATTCTCTGATTATTTCAGGCTGCAGGAGAAACTGCACAGAGCACTCTTAATTCTGGTAGTTCTTCAGATAGGAACACTTGACTTTGTAATTTTTTTATTATTATAATCATTCTTTAGGGCATTTTTTTGCATAACATAGAATTACTTTCAATTCCACTGAAAGACCAGTATGATCTGCAGTCTCTGATCTCATTTATACAAATGTAAATCAAGAGTAATTTTACTGAAGTTGTTGCAGTGGCACACAAACAAAGTCTTGCTAATATCATCAGAACTTCAAAATAAATTTTACTTTCAAGTATTTCTTTAATTTGAGAAGAAATTAAGCCCATAATTTTACAGTAGAGTAAAAACCTATCTTTTATGTAGAAGATTTTATTTTCCTGAGGGGTTTTGATTTTTCCTCCTTTCATAAATTATAATTAATTAAATAAATTAATTTACACTAAATTGTGAATCACAGATTGGGAAAAACAAATGTCCTAGATGGATCAGCTGAGTTTCAATTCACACTTCAAAAAAGTCTGCTGGGAAGTAGGGGCTTCCTAATTTTAGACTGTTGCATTGTAAACTCTTTGATGCATTTCATATCTGTAACTTTTTGTTCATTATTTGCTCTACTACTGCAGTTAAAAATTCCAAGTCTGCATATGCAAAACTCTTTCACTTTTTTTTACATATGTTCCTTATTTTCCTTTTTTTCTAAAGAATTAAGAAAAACCAGTGATGTCAACTATTGCTTATCCATAAAGTCAAAATTACAGAGGGAGAATGGAGAGGTATGTATTTCTCGTGTGCGTATTTTAACAGAAATTATTTTAAGAAGGAAAAGAAAATAATAAAATATGACTGTTTACCATAGACCTCCCATCAAAGTGTGCTTATTCAGTCTGTGCATGTTTACATGTTTTAAAAGGTGAGCATATTTCTCTATGTTTCATACATGGATTAACCAGTTATTCACTTAGCTGGGAGAGATCCCCCTCCTATCCGAGGAAATAAGTTTTGGCATTTGTTCGGTTTTTTTGTTCAACAGTGTTATAAACTGTGCCAGCCCTAAATATACAGCTCTCCTAGAGAAATAGATAATGATTCCTTTACCTTTTAACCTACTCTGGCACTTAAGACCTCATCTCAATTACTTAGCTCACTGCTTCTTCGTGTAGCCTGCAGCAATCCCACTGCAGACTCAAGACCTCTGCAGGACTCTTCTCACCGTAAGCAGAGTCTTGAGTATTAGGCTCTTTCAGGCGTGGTGGTATTTGTCCTGTGCCTCTGACACAGGTCCCTGACCAGTCTCACTGAGATATTAAAAAAAAGAAGTGGCACTAACATGAAATCTACAGGATTGACAGTGTTACGGCCTCAAAGAAGGTACCACATAGGCTTCTGTCTCAAGCAAAAAATTGAGCATTGTCAGAACTTCAAGTGCTTAACTTAAAGACTTCCTTTGGTAAGGGTGGGTGCTGAGTTTCTTGATCCTTGAAAGGGGAGATAAGCATGCCTAGATGCTATTTGTATAGGTTTTTTAGTAAATGAAACCCCATATCTTGTGAAAAACTGCACTGAAAATACTTTGCTTCTCCTGCCTCATCATTATATTCAGTGCTCTGTGAACATAAAACAAGTGTAGGAAGAATTTACGCATTTCCTTAAAAGCCTGAGGTATAGTTAGCTTCTGTGGTGCTGAGTTTGGGCTTGTATTTTGTTTCTAGTTGAATCAGGTACTTAAATGTGAAAGTAATGAAAAAAACCCCTTTATAAGAAGCCTTAACACTGACAATTTCTGTTGGCTGGACAGTTCAAGTTTGGTTAGGATATGATGGGTGTGTCACTATTCTAATGTGAGAGTTTCATTTCTATTTTTTTTGTGGAATTTTTGTTGAGTTGATTTCTGTTTTGAAACAGACTTCCCTCTGAAGTAATTTTATTATAAAACAAAGAAAACTAAAGTAATTTTATTTATTTTCAGTGAAGTAGAAGCAGAAATTATTTTTATGCCTTGCCAAAAATTGCCATGAGATTCGATGAAATACTGTTTTTGCACTGTATACATTCAATGAATAGAGCAGGAATTTAGAGGCAGAGGTAGAAAAATGAGATTACAGTGTATGACCATAGAAATTGATGGTAAGTGTATATACATATTGACATTTATGGCTGTGGAATTTAGGGGTAACATCTATTTTTTGTTTCATATATCTGATTTCTATTCCTTTATGACAGGTCTGTGTAGGACATGAATAAGAAAAAGGGGTTTAATGCATTATGTTCAGATTGAAGTGAAGAGTGATGATTTTAACGGGTGTTCTTTAGGGGCTACTAGTCAGCTTAGGGCGTAGAAATAACACATGCATTGTGGGAAATAAGAATTACTCTCTCAAGCAATTACAAGTAAAGGTTCCAGTGGTGGGAAACAGAATATAACATTTCCTCTCATGCTGCGTTGCAGTCAGTACCAGGATCAGTTCAGTTTACTTGAAGATATTATTCACAAAGCAGCCTATTTAGAGCAGGTTTTACTTAGGTAAGCATGGGACTTTCTAATCCTTACTTTTCACTGTCTCAGAGCAGAGCTACTCAGAAAATTAAGTTTGAAACTTTTCTGGCAGCAGGCTGGAACTTCTGTTAAAAATAATAATTAAGCAGCAGTGTGTCAGGTTTTCACAGAAGGAAACATTAGATATTCCATGCTTGGACTTGGATTACTTCCTGAAACTATTAATTTTTTTTTTATTTATGAGAATAAACGAAAATAAAATTGTAGTAGGTTGCTGACACACCAGAAGATACACATCCAGAACCAGTCTTGGTGGGAAAGTTATGCTTTGTTTAGCAAAAGCACAGAGTGAAGTATCCCCACACAGTCTGCTGAATTACCCAGTTCTTTAAAATACCGTGCTGTGTTTGTAACCACACAAGTATTATTTCTCCAACATATATTCAAGATGTTTTTCGTACCCTGTATTAGGTGCTTTTCTCATGTGATATTTCATTATTCTTAAAATGGGTCCTCTGGAAAAATTATACTAAAAGATTTCTTAAGAAAGGATGCTATGAGCTTATTTGTAAAAGCATAATTCCTGTAGTTACATTTAGAGCTATACATGCAAGGTCAACATACTGCTTTTATCATTGTTAACTTTCCTTTTCCATTAAGGAGTCACGGCACAACAGCACAGTTGAAGAAGACTCTGAAGGAGATAATGATTCTGAGGAATTTTATTATGGAGGACAGGTAATGCAGGCATTTTTTTGTACAAATTCCAAGAAAGTAGTATTTGAGAGTTCTTATGTTCATTCCATTACAAATTTAGGATAATATTTAATTTCTTATTCTTTTTTTCAGTGTTGAGTAGAGTAGCATATGTATATATTCATAGCATTTTGCAGCAGAAATACTGAATATATTAAAATCTATAATTATATCAAATTCCAAATAAGATTACTTTGTTTAAATCTGCAAAGCTGTAAGAATGGAAAAAGCAAATACCCTTCAGAAAGCTTGAAAATAGAAGCTAGTTGCTTACTTCCAGGAAACAGGTAACTGACTCTGTAAAGCTTATCCCATTATTGATACAAATGGGAAATCAGGTGGGATCCAAATCTGTTTCCTTCTGGAGGATTGCCATTTTTTAAAGTAAAGAGCACTGCATTTTTATGGTGAAAATGGTTATTACAAAACAGTTTTGGTCTAGGCAATAGTCCATTCTTTTTTTGAGCTCTAGAGTAAAATTCACCTTGAAAAATGCTGCATATTTTAGATGATTGTAGTGCTCTGTGTCTTTCCTTCTTGTTCCCTCAGCAGAATTAATTCTTATATTCTCTTGTGTATTGGGAAATAAAATCTTTTCATGCCTTTTCCTTTTGCACTGTGCTTCACGCTGCTAGTCTCTTTATTTAGATTTTTCTTATTTTTTAGCCTAAACATTGCCCCAAGGAATCATTCCTTGCTTACGTTATTAGAACTGTTTATTTCGATGAACATTTTAGTGAATTACGGTCGCTGTTTATGAAAGTTGTCTCTTGCCTCAGCCTTGAGGCTGAAGCCGTGCGTGCCCTGGGTGCAGAGCCAAGGCTGCAGGAGCATGCCAGCAGGGCCAGCAGGGTGGGTCGGTGCAGAGAGCGTGGGATGCTGATGAGCAGGACGTCGCTGAGCCTCTTCTCTTGCAGAGCCAACAGTGCGCTGGGGTTAGAACACAAAATTCATGTTGAAGTGCTTGACAGTAAAAAAAAATTAAAACCAACACAACCCCCAAACAAACAAACAAAAAACCAACCGCATGCCCCTGAAAAGCTGTTAAAAGTTATATTGTAACTGGAACTGAAACAATGTATTTTCATTGTCTGAAATAGCTAACATGGAGAATTGACTCATGCTCCCTTTAGAAATGACTGTAAGAACTGCCTCCCTTCAGCTGCTGACTCCTACAGCCCCATGCTGGGGCGTGCTGGGGAGGACCATACACATAATTCACTTCAAAGAGCAATGTCTTACTTTAATCTGCCTGAGAGGAAAAAGCTTCTGATCTTCTCATCATCCTGTAGTGATGAGTTGCATGTACTGGCTTCATTTTTCAACTCTGAAGAAAGGGCAGTAACCTCAAGGTGAAGGAAAAGGCAGAAAACAGCTGGGAACGCTTATTTCTTGAACCAGGGCTGATACATTTGGTAAAGGATGCCCGGCAGTGCCCAAATGAATGAATAAATATTAACACTGCCTGTGAGATATGAACACAGATAGCAGTACATCATTTTGCAAGGTGTAAAAGAGCTGTGTAATAGACAAGACTGGTTAGAATTTAAGTGCCTTATAATTAAAAAGGAAACTAGATTATATTGCATTATCTTCTCTCTAAGGCAATACATTTAACTGAAAGGATAGTAACTGGCAAAAAAAAAATTATGTCTACAATAAAAATAAAATACCAGTTGATTATGAATGTCTTGAATATAGAATATCCGAAAAGCAAAACAGGAGAACAAGGAGGAAAAAAGAGGATATCACAGGAAGTGTCTTTTAAAAGAGGAAGAAAGGTCGTGTTTAAATTAAAATTTCATGGTCAAAAAGACAAAAGTCTGAAGAAGACATTTAGAGTTAAAAAATAATACTGATGACTCAGAAAATAAATAGGAAATCAGGTAATGAGCAAAGTCCCTTGAAAGATGAAAATGAACAATCCTTTTTCAAGCAGAGTGTTTGTAGGGGTTGTTAAGTGAGCACCAGGTGTATTGGGAAGACAAAAGATTTGACCATATGTGTGGGGAACAAGCAAGGCAGACTCCTTCATTTGAGACAAGCTTGTGCTGTGTCCACAGAGAAAGGGGACAGAAATACTGACTTTAACAGATAGAGGGAAGAGATGCCAGTGTAATTGTGTGCAACACAGTTGGGAAGGATGGAGGTCAGGGATAATTCTTAGCATTTCTTGAGTGGTTACAGCTGGAAAGACAAGAGAGCCACTGATGATGAAACAAGGATCATGGAAGATGGGAAATGGTGTTTGATGGGCAGTGAAAACAAGATGCAACCTTTTGCTCCTAAATTAAATGTTTGTATCCACTTCCTAGGCACCTGCTTGTAATCTGAGGATTTAATGGATAAATACTTTAAAGTAGCTAAGTGGTTCAATAGTCTAAGACCTATTGATTTTCAATGGGATTTAGGTTTGTAAATCACTTAATCTCCTTTTAAAAAGCAACCTTTTGTCAAATAATCTGAATAAGGTCTCAGATTAAAAATGGAGACTTTCTAAACACAGACCTTTCAGTAACAGCAAAGTTATCAGATTTTTTAGCTTTTATATTCACTTTTTTCTGCAGCTCTGTTAATTCTTACTTTGAATCTCTTATCTTCTACATTTGCAAGTAAGAACAGGAGATGAAAACAGAAATGCTACTGCCTTTGGCTCTCTCTCTGCGTGTCTCTTGTGCTTCAGCTACAGGACATACTCGAAAATGCTGAAATACAAAACTCTGACAGCTTCCTTTGCATACATCACTATGTCTGTGGCACCGACTGAGGGGTGGGTGGGAAGTACCATACTGTGGTCTTAAAATCTGCCAGAGCACTGCTTTGTTTCGTTTTTGAGTTCATAGCTTCTTACCATGAGAAAGTAGATTAGAAAAAGCATTATATTGAGCAGTGTAGTGTTCTGCATAATGTTCCTTTTGAATGTTACTATTACTGAAACATAAGACTGATTTAAAAATCTGGTTTAGAACCAACAAAGGTGGCAAGTGCACCACAGCTTCAATTTGTGAAATGATTGCTGTGCTCTCTTTGGAAGCAGGACAGCAATTATTTACGCATCTTTAAAGAATTCTTCTTTGAGTAATGAGCATGTAAAAAGGATTGATTTCCCCCTACCGAAAGTGAAAAAAAATTACAATAACGATTTTCTTCCCATGCTCTTCTACTTGGAAAATTGTTCTGACATGCCTGCCCAAACAAAGGAAGGCTACTTATTTTGTGACCTTCTGGTCATGAATATCATTGGTATCTCTGAAAAATACATGCCCATGCCATGCTGATGAATTCTGTGCTTTATACTTAAAGAATTCTAAGTCTAATCAAATTACTCTCTACTAATTTTCAAATGTCAAAAGGTGATCATCTGATTATTATTTTAATACTGTTGAAATTTAATTAAATTGAAAAGCACATCTCTAAATATCAGAGCTGAAAGTGTCACAGCACTGGTTTCCTAGAGATTTGGGTGTACAAATGGAAGAAACAGTACTGCAGTTGGATGTGGCTTTGCAATAACAAGAACTCTCTGCAGGATTCCTGTATAAGGATATATATATGTGTGGGTCTAAAGGGATAAATTACATTCTATTGCTTTGGTCTCTCAGTTTGTCAAAGGTTCAGACCAAATCCTACCCTCATTTCTGAATCTGTCCAAGTCTAAGGAGTTCATTCACTTCTGTGGAATTACTGTCATTCTAATTGTTGTAAAGACATAGATTTAGATTCACACAATCAGGATAATTTTGCTTGAGAAAAAGGTAATAATAGACAGTTGATGAATAGATTGTTACATGCCCAAAGAGGTACTTTGGACCTTATAGAAAAGAGGAGGATAATAATAATTTTGAGTTCATACAGGCCAGCCAAACCAGCTCACAAGTTTTGCTTTTTAGTGTAAGCACAAACATAACTTTTTCCATTTTTCATGTCGAGTTTGGGAAAAAAAAAAGGGGGGTTGGTGTCTAGATAGATGCTTCTTTATGCCTTTTCTGGTAAAATACTTAACATGAGAAAGTATTCTTTTAAATTTTTTTTTCACCTTATATTATTGCACTGATGGGTAGAATGCAGCCAGTGAGTAAGCTGAAAACATAATTTAGATGCTGAGGTGCTGGGTATAGAGAATAGTTCCATGCTTCTCTTGTGCCCAAGCCATTCTGTGTCTGGTATATATGAGAGTGTGACAACAAACAAGAGTGAGCAAACCTTTGTCCTGTAGTGGTTGGTCTAGGATGACAAGACTGGGGAGATCTGGTACTTATCCTACTCAACATTTTTAAAATACACAAGTGTCCAAGAAAGAAACTCTGGGACAAAATAGGACAGATGAATGAGTCCTTTGCAGCTTCTCCTGCCACAAACAGGAAGAGAACCCTCAAAACCCTTCAAGGCAGAGGTGCCTGCTTTGAAAATCTTATTACTTAGCAGACTCAGTGGCTTCAGTGCTTCAACTTGTCATTTCTGAGTGTGGCATTAAGGAATCTGAATACAACATGCTTTACAGAGAGAACTTTCAAGAGTCTAAATCAGGTCCCAGAAGTGAAATACAGAACTCTCAAGGTATTTTTCTTTCCCTGACAGGTTAGCTATGATGGAGAACTTCACAAGCACCCACAGCTGGAGGCTGATTTAACAGCAGTGAGAGAGATCTATGGACCTAATGCAGTATCTCTCAGGTATGGCACTGGTCTTTCTGTATTGTGGAACCTTTAATGTTTTGGAGTTTGAGTTCTATATGGACTTCCACTGACTGCCAAAGCACTAGTCTCTTCTGGTGATTTCTGTATGTTTTGTGACAACAGGAGGGAGTGCTGCAAGCCAGCATCAATGCTGAGTTTTTGGAGGTTCTTTTGTTGTTCAGCATGGGTACAAGTAGCTGTACTGAGAACAGCCCTGTTCTAAAACATCATTGTCTTCTGCAGTTGTAGTCAGGCAGTTCTGTTTTGTTGTAAACTACAATTCAACATTTCTCTAAACCCTTGTTAAACTCCTTTTCTGTCATGTTGTGTATTTTGCCCTGGAGGTGAACAAGAGGAATGATAAGAGATTTAATAAATATTTTCCCTAGGGAATGACTGAAGGAATTGGATTTGTCTAGTCTAGGAGAAGAAGAGAGGGAGAAGACACAATAACAGTTTTTCTTCTTCAAAAAAGCTGTTTGTAGGTAGAAGGAGCAATCAAATATTCTGTATTGTCATCATGAGAGAGACAGTAAGAAGCTAGAGTTTGATTAGAGGTTAGGGGAGTTTTCTAATTGTGGGAATCTAAAATGTCCCACACAGGAAAGTAGTGGAACCTCGGTCAGATGTGAATTGCTAAGAGTAATTACACACAAATTCTGTTGGGCATATATGAGCGTGCATGATTCTGCCATAGTGCGTGTCTGTGTAGTATATATATTTTAATATGCCTCAGGTATTTCATAACTTCATTTTCCATCTATGTAATCTTAATAAATTCATAAAAATAACAGGTAGGTAAGATGTAACAGACCTGTCAGATGTATTGCAAGGAAAATACCAAAGTTGTCATGCAAACCAGGTAAGAAGCAGAGAGATCATGCCTACAGCTGTGGTGTACTATACCTTCTCAAATTAAATGGAAATTTATTACACTTCAAGAACCTGGGGAATTGAAATCTCAGTAGTTGTATATAGGTTTAGGAAATGAATGAGATAAGTGTTTAGTTGCCAAACTGATAACTGAAATTGAGGTTCCTTTAAGCTCCTAAAATGGAAACATTATATGTAACCTTTTGAAAACTTAAATGCGTGTCGTTTATTGAATCAGCTGTTTCACTGGAAACGCTGTGATCTCCTTGAGCTCACTACAGAAGAAACTGGCACCTGTGGCTGCGTTTGGCATGTATAAAACTTCAATGGTTCATCCACTCGATTGCAGCTGAAAATACTTAAAAATTCTTGGAAATATACCCCCACAGCTCTAAGCATTCATTTTCATCCCTCTTGTGCAGCTCCACTTCCCTAAGGAGAGAGAAGTTTGTCTGACAAGGAGATCCACTAAGAGGCGTATTTCCTAGGCAGCTGACCGTCCTTTCAGTAATCTTTTGCTGTCACAGAGTCAGTTTTACTTGTAAAAGTGAAGTTGCTGTACCTGCACGCTTTTCACCACTGCCCTTAAAAATCTGGCCACAAAGTGATCCATCCAACTGATCCAAACTCTTCTGTATCTCTTTACATTGCTTATTCATTTATGGACAGAGGACCTCTGGGAGCTTCAAAATCAAGATGTGTTGATGAAGCCATTGTAGACAGCAGATCATAAGTTGCAGGTGCTGGAATAAAACACTATTTCCTCCTCACTGTCAGCTTAGGAAATTAAAACTAGAGTTAGTATCATGTGTCTAAAATTCATCTTCTAGGATGGTAGTGGGGTGGGGGCAAAGGGGTTTCAGTGATTATGGAAATACCACAGTAAAACTAATTTTTATCTTATTCTTTCTTCCACTAATTTTTCTATTCTGTTAGATTAACCATTCCTCTGTTTAATTTATAAAATTTTTCTTGTTTACAGCCTTTTCAATCTCAGTTATGTGAGTTAACACCAGCCAGCATTCATAAAAATTACTTAAGATAGCGTAACAATGTTTGGATCTTCTGGAAAGTGAACAAAAAAACCAGATGCCACTGTTGTGTAGGATAGTGGCTAAGCCATTCAGTAGGTGGAGAGCTTCCCTGTTTCAAGGCAGGTTTTCAGTGACCTGTAGGGGGTCAGCAAGTGCCTGTACAGCTCTGGGTGAGGTGACACTTGGAGCAGCTCTAAAGGCAGCTGGGAAGTCTCGTGTAATACAGCCCTGTCCTGCCATTCACCTGCCGTGTATGTGCCATGTGTGGACAGACCTGTCTAGAGAGAGAACTTGGGTTTGCCCTGACCGGAGAGAGCCATTGGGTTGCCAACTTTTGGTGAAAGGGGTTCCCTTGGCCAAACTTCACAAGAGCTCAAGCAGTTTCCAGTGCAAACTAAGCCCTACCACAGCTGAGAGGTCACTTTGGTAGGAGACAGTTACATTTTAGTATTTCAGAATTGCCTTATCGACTGATTTATGCACAACTGCTACTGTGCACTTGGTCAAGTTTAATAGAAAAGCGTGGAAGTCACTGTGAGAACAAGCATAAAAATACAGTTTAAAGTTAAAAACACCCTAGTGACTGGAAGCTAATCTGTGAAAAATTGAGAGATAGTACTTTTACAGTATTGTCCACTTAGGTAATTTAAATGAAAAGGAAAACAGTTTTTTGTTTAGCTGTGTGAATAAGTATTTTCTAGCTCTGTTTTTCATAAGTCTTCAAGTATGTTGGGAGAGGGCAGTCAGAGTGAGTCAGAAAACAAGAGGCAGAAAAGTCACAGTTTAAATGTAAGGTTTCAGATGGTAATGAAATACCTGTTAAATCCAAATCTTGCAATATTACACATAACAGATAAAAAAAACCTATTACCTTGAGCACATTACAGGGCAGTCTTTATTTTTGACAAACAAATGCTTGAATGTGTGAAGCAATCCCGCAGGCATAACATGCCGTCCTCTAGGTTATTACTGTATTTGTCTTCAATGGTTTATCTGAAGCCTATTCTTAGGTTACTGGCTGTTAACCTGAAATACTTTTGAAAATAAACAAGAGTTTTCTTGTGTCATAAATGGGAACAGCATGTGACTATTAATTTTTCTTTGTTTGTCTGCACTATACATGAGACAGAAATACATAGTGGCAATGGAGAGATTTGGGGGAATTAGTAGAAAATATTTAGCCTGTTTAAGCAAGATCCTTTGAAAAAAACTTGAAAGTGCAGCAGCCGGTCACCCACTGGGAATATTGATCCAATCTGTGTAAATGTTTATTTTATAACTATTCTGATTTTACAGATAAGATTATCCTTTATAAAAGCTTCCATGTTGTAAGTACTCCTGGATTGAGGAGTACCTTAAAGAGCTCTAATGTAATGTAATTCTTTCCTTTCAGGGAATATGGAGCCATTGATGATGTAGATATTGATCTACATATTGATGTTAGCTTTCTTGATGTAAGTAATCTAATCACAGAATTACATAATGAACATTAATACCCATTTAATTTCACTACACATCAGACTCTCTAGACAACCACTGATAAATTCCTGTTTTGGAGACTCGATCTTCACAAGTGGGTGTCACATTATTGATTCATACACAGTGGAAAAGTTTTGTTTCCTTTTATGATCACATTCTTAAAATGCTCTGTTAGGGTTCTATTTGCCTCATGTGTTTTTCCTTCCAAACATGTTTTGTGAATGGTAAATGTTTTAATAAATATAAATGAAATACCTTTTTTTTATATTTAAATGTTAACGTAGAAATGAGTCAGGTGAAAGCACTCCACAGCCCTGAAGGGAAGAGGGCTTTGGCTGCAGTGCTTCTGTACACTGATTAGAGAGAGGCTTGGCTGGCAAAGGAGACGTGGGACAGTGGTGCTGTTTGCTGGCTGGTTTTTGTAGCTGTTGTGCTGTTATTAGCTTCACACTTCCTCACCTCATCTGTGCAGTAACTTCCTGGCCTCTATATAAGGAACAAAAATGAGAACTTTAAAGGGCATCATTAGCTTCTGCACAGATATGTGTTATTTTCAGGGCAGCGCAGCACATAAGACAGTTATTGAGCCTTACCAAAATTTTAAGAAAATCTGATCATAGCTTGAATTATTTAGACCAGTTTTAAGGAGCAAAAGTTTCCTTTGCCCTTAGTTATGGGGCTAGTTTCTAATCTGTCTTTTTTGCTCCTTTGATTCTCAGCTTTGCAGCAGTACCTGTTGGTGGATGGGAATGTGTCTGCCTGTACTGTACATGCAGTGTTGTGCATGTGCAGCAAACCTCTGCTTGGTTTAAATGAGGTCACTCAAGAACTGCAAGCAGTCTGACACTGCTCTTTGGGGGGCACTGATGAGCAGTAATTTGTCCTAAGTCTAAAGTGTAATGTTGGAGTAGGTACTAAAAAACTGGGTAGATGGATGGATGCAGTTTATAGCAACCCTAAGGTAGACTGGCAAAAAGCAGCAGTTCCTCGTGATTGCTAATGATGTCTGTTGTTTTCTTTTTGTCTTAAACTAGGAGGAGATTGCTGTGGCTTGGGATGTAATTCGCACAGAGCCTATAATAGTGCGACTGCACTGTTCACTCACACAGTACCTAAATGGTCCAGGTTGGTCAGTTGTGTATTCTTCTTGTGCCTTGTGTGGTGTCCGGACTGAGCCATGGGATAGACAATCATTCACTACCAAATCTTTGACCCTGCATGTGCTCAGTTCTGTTGAGAGGAGTCCTATTGATTTGAAATTAAGCTTACATGTATTTGCATGGCTAGGCCCTACCTAGTGACACAGACATCTAATTTAAACTTTCATAGGTTGATTTTTGGGTCTTGTTTTCCTGATATATTTTGAGATGCAACTGCTTCCCCTAGGAAGCAGGGTTAAGGAGTAAAGATCTAGAGTTTCTAATATGTGATTTCCTCATTTTGGAAATCAAGCATCATCTGCACAGATGAGCTATGACTGATAATGAAGACATACACAGACCTGTGTAGCACATTAACATGCCCTTTTTCATGCAGCTTTGAAGAATCAGGCCATGGTAAATACCCTTTCAGCTTCTGGTTTCTAAATGAGTATGTGAATTCTAGAAATCTTTAGATTTGCAAGACTTTATAAGTGAGTAAATTTTCCTCATGAGAGAAAAATGGTCAAGCTCATGAAGAATCAACTGATTTTGAAGATTTGGAAACATTTGTATTCAAGAGCCAACCAGATATATTTTTACAGGGCAAGTCAGACTCAGTTTGGATAATAACTTGCCCAACCTTGGAGACTTGCAGTACAGGCTGTCAGTTCAGGCTTTTATCTGTGGGAGAATTCTGCCTCTGGAAAATGAATAGATATTTCCAGTCATGTTTAGCAAAATCTGTCCCAATGAGCTATTTCTATAGGAGATGTTGTCTCATGATTCTAACTATAAGCTATATTCTGTTCATTCAAATAAGCACTTCATTATACCAATCTTTTTTTCCCCTTGACTTTGGTCTTTTTGTCTGTGATTTATTACTTCAGTCATTTTTGTAAATATTCAAATCTTAAAATAAGTATTCGCCGTAGCAGGAAGCAGCATTAGTATTCAGAACATTTCTATCAAAATGTAATTTAAAAAATAAAAAAGTGCAGCAAATAAGAGAAGGTGAACTGTGAAGAGCAGTGTGCAGTGAGAAATGAGAAGTAACAAGAATATATATTCTGCACCGCTGACAAGGTTAAGGTGGGAAACGTAGTTCCCAGTGCTGCCGCTGAATGCTTGTGGGAGTGCCTGAGTTCTGAGAAAGGCAGGATCAGGGCCACAGCCAAGAGCTTTGCTGACGTTGGTTTTATGAGCTCAGCTGCTGTTGCAGCCATGTGTCTTTACTCGCTAGCAAAGCACAGTGAGATCCACCATCTTTTGTGTTAGTTCTGTCAATTCCTCTTCTGCCTCAGATATGTTTTCTTGAGACCACTGGGCCAGAATTTTGTGCTGTATCTTTTTCTCCTATACTACATTCTGTTGATCAAGAAACACAAACATAGAACACTCCAAAGCACAGCAGGGGATATGAGTACCACCCTGTAGCTGTGTAATATGCTGATTTTAGACAGTTCTTCTGGTTAATAGCTTTTCTCAGTATTGTCTGTGTGGGCGGTTTGTCCCATGTGCCTTAGAAACCTGTCTTGGAGAGGATGAATCAGCCGCTGGACATATTGGCATGTCTCCTCTGAATGCTGAGTCTAGACAAAAATTTTGGTCTAGATGTCAGATTTTAAGATTGCTGGTGTACTTATGATGATTGTTATTTAAAGTATTCCCCATCCCACCAGCCCCCCACAGTGTGTCTGAAATTTGACAATCCGAAGATATTTCTATACTTAATGAAATCATTCATCCCTTTTGAAAAAAAATCATCAGTTTGCATTTAGAAGATGAATTCATGTTTGATGTTATTTGAATAATAACATTAGAGAAGGGGTAACTACAGAGCTTCGAACTAAGTTAAATTGCATGGCCAAGTTAGATATATTGTATTTTATTATCAAACTTAATCTGTTAAAGCAAAATTAAAGTACAAACTTTGCTATTCTGAATAAAATCTGACTTTCTGAGTGGTCAGAATAACATCAAAATACTGATTTACCATTTCTAATAAAACTTGAACAAACTCCAGATTTTTTGTTTTCATTCCTTTTTTTATTTTACTTTAGTCATTATCACCTTATGCAATAGAAAGTATGCAGTCTGTTCGTGCTTGTAATATGCAGTGGCTGTTGTCGTGCCTTGAGGACCTGAGGCTCTCTCAACAAGTACTGGATTCCATCTGCCACTTCTAGCTATCAAATATTATTTAAGGATTTTAGTAATGCCACTAGCTGATTTCCATCCTATACCCTGTACATTTTCAATTTCTGGCAGATGAATATGGATATACCAGTGTTAGGACAGGCCTTGAGGAAATTTCAGGGTAATCCTTGGCCACTGGAATTCACATATTAGGCACTTAGATGATGGTTTTGGGTCTTGACGTAAAACCCAGATATTAATTAATTCAGTTTCAGTCTGGGCTTTCTTCATAGTCACAGGAACTTTACTGTGTATAGACTGCTTGAAAAAAAGTTTAAAAGTGAGATGAATTGCCAGTCCGGATAGATTTAATCTGATGCTGCTTCCTACTTGCATAGTATATATGTGAAAAAGATACATTTGTGTACATAAAATGGGTGGGAAGAGATACATTTTGGAGACTCCAGTTTGTAAAATTGTAAATTATATTGGCTGATACTCCAAAGAGGACCATTCATTTCTTAATATGCTTAGATGACATGTCCGCTTTTGCCATTGTGTCAGTTTAATTGTCTGTAGTCAAGCTCGACGTAGAACAGGGTCCTTAAATAAGACTTATATGGTCATGAGTTTATCATTACTGCTGTAAGTTCATATATCAAAAAAATATCCTTTTTCCCTAGTTCCAACTGTGGATGTATTTCAGATCTCTACTAAGGAAAGATTTGGGCTGGGACATCAGCTGAAAAAGTAAGTCTAGAAAAGTAGAAACCCCTGTTTTTAGGCAAATATTACATTCTTTTTAGTTTCCAGACCATGTCAAGTAGAATAAAATTCATGTTGTCAGGTTGGTTGTTGGATCAAAGTATCCTGATGTTTTTCTTTAAATAAAAGTCAGTATTTGCCCTTTTAAGTTTGGGTTTGACAGCTGTGGATGAGAACATGATTTGTGTTACTTGCCAGGGTTTTCTATCACTTTGGTGCCTTTTAGGAAGTAAGCTATAAAAGTTATAAAGACCATATCTAGGAGTGTTCAATTTTATGTTTCTGCTTAGATGGTAAAGTGTCTGAAACAGGAGTCCTTTTGAGCTTCATGCATACCCTGAGGGGGCTGTGCTTTCATGGCTACCTCTAGGATACACCACAGTAATTAGGCCATCCATGTTTTGAGGACAAGATAGAGGATACAAGAACAGTCAAAAAAATTGTAGTTTCATGTGGTCATAGTACAATTCATTTTAATACAATTTTGTTCGGTCATCTTTTTGCATATGCTTTTGTACATGTAATAAAATTTTAAGTATATGGGCTTTAGTATCTCACCATTACAACATTAAGAAATCCCTGAGGAAAAAAAAATGCTGTTTAGTGTTTTAAGAAATTCAGTGCAACATTTTCATAATCTTACAAATGAAGCAAGTTATTAAATCTCTGTGGTGCAAGACTTTGAAGAAAGAAGAAAAGAAATGCTCCCCTGAAATGAATATTGCTTAAAATGTTTTGCTGTTTACACTGTCTGTGATTTTTGCACAAGGTAATTACTAAAAGTTCCCGTATGACATTTTCAAGAACACAGCTGCACAGTTCACAACTGAGCAGGAGTCAGAATACCCATGAACCCAATGGTCCCTCATGGCTGTGGCAATGGGATATTCATCTTTTTCATACCAAATTCAGCTTTGACTTTTATCACTATTAGGACTCCCACTGCCAGATTAGAGTCAGAGAATGAGGTTCTGCTTAGCCATACGAATGCAGTAGCCTGTGGTCATGTGAGAGGCAGACCCCTGTAGTTGGATTTGATGCCCTTGACTCAGTTTGTCTCTAGATCTCCGTGAGAGGAGATAAGTTTTGCAGTTGCAGTGGTTCTTTACACAGACTGTATTCTCATTAAGAGTCCCATGTTAAATTTGTTCTGTGTGGAAAAAAGAGGGATTTTGAGGAGCTGAGGCACCCAATCATCAGTCCACATACACGACTGAAAACTTCAGCTATACAGTGAGAACATTGCATTGTCACCTACATGGTGACCACTGAGACCATACTATCAAAATGAGTATGTCCTGGCTGAGATAAGAAAACCTTTTTTTTCCTTTATTAATTTGCAGAATCATGCAGACATTTGTTACACAACAGTGGAAGAACAGTAAAGAGAAATCTAATTGTACGCACAATAAGAAGGTGTCTGACAAAAAGGTGAAATCCCCTCTGCACATCTTTTCTACACTGCGCAGGTAATAGCAAGGAAAATGAACTTTTATCACTATAAACTGTTCAAAATCCACAGCAGACTTCACAAGGTGAAATCTTGACTTCTCTCCACAGAGAAGTGCTCTATTTATATCTTACCTCATGGGTTTCCAGTCTTTGCATTGCATGACATTAGGAGTGAGCTAGGTACTGCTGCAGCTTCTGAGATTATTAGAAGCCATAGCATTTCAGTGCCCTGCTCTCTGAAAGAGCCATGTTAGCTCTAGAACTGGAAAGAATTAATTTTATTTTAACTTGTGTTTGTATCTTTATCTTTACTTGAATAGCAAGAATAAAAATACAAGTAATATATATACAGTAATACGTATGTATAGTATATGTTACGTATATTTTAAAAACCTGTGTTTGTCCAGCTCTTCTTTCTACAGCAGTTTGTATATTTAATTTTTTAAAACTGGAATGATCATTAATGAAAGACTGATTTTTAAAGATGCTGAGCACCCTCCCCTCTCCAGTATTTTACTACATTAATGTTTTCCACTTCTGACATGCAGGCACAGAATTTCAAAGAAAAAAGGCATTAAAAAGCGTAAGAAAGAGCTTATGAATAGTTCAGTTGCATTTAATATGATTTCTGCCAGTTGCTCATACTCGTAAGTATATGTAGAATCAGGCTCTGATTTTACCTCTTTCAGGGTTGTGACTATTTACTCTAGTGTGTTTTCCTGCTTATGGAGGGTTGACAGATCACCCCTTCAATTCAGTTACTGGATTTCAATTGAATGCTTCTTTGAATATTCCTTCTTTTTGAAGAATTTTGCCATTCTAAATTCAGGGTGTGAAAAAGAGGTAGAATACAGCAATCAGTCATGTTGAAAAAGGGGGGAATGTCAAAGATGTCAAAAGATTAACTGTATATTCAAAGGCAGAGGAAGACAAATGGTGTTTTAAGTAGAAGGCTTATCCATTCCCTACCATGCTACACGCTACTGCCAAGGACAGGCTCTAGCTTGGGGTATGCTTTTATTCAGCAAGGACATACAAAACCAGCCCATTTTCCTCTTGATTTGGCAGCCAAAGTCCAGAGATGGCTCAGCCCTAATGCAGGGACTCTCTCTGTCCCCAGGACACCATTCCTACCTCCTGTCTGCAGGAGGGTGATAGTGAGCCAACTGCTACAGTGAATCAGCAGCCTCCACTTGCATCCTCCACTGTCACTAACAGTGACACACACCTGCTAACAGGGTGGGGAAACCTGCCAGCCTCTCCCCTTGGGTTTTTGCTTCTCTATTTGATGCAAACAAAAAAAAAATACTCCAGAGACTGGTGTTGCTTCTGAAATGATTCAGCATACCTGTTACATGTTCTTACCTTGCAAGGACAGGCAAATGTGAACCTTACAGAAATGTGACTGTGTGAATGTTGTTTTATAAAAACCCTTTGTTCTTTACTTTCTGCATTCGTAATTTAGGTCTCTCACATTCTCATTTCTGGTGTTACAGAGCTAGAATTTGTCTAAAACCAGAAAGAAGGGTATAAACTTGTCTTTCACAAGGTGCCCAGGTTATTACGATGTTTTTAAAATAATGTTCTTTTCATCTGAATTAAATTTGGTTTAATGTGTCCAAGTTTCACTGCTCATTGTATCTTCCATTGGATCTGAACATAGAATTTGTTTTGCTGTGTCCGAAAGACAGTAACTTTCATGGGATCATGCCATGATCATTACATAGAAAAGATAGATTTTGATAAGGAAAATGTGTTATAAGATGTGGGTTTAATTTCAAAGATAATTTCCTGAACAATTGGTTTGCTTTGAGACATAGAGATTTTTTGAGACACGGAGATTCTTTACAAAAAGCTGTAAGGTCGCAGCTCTCACTTCTACTTAAGTAGTTAATTGTCTTTTTGATTAATGAGCTTGTGTGTAAATAGGAGTAAGTTGTTTGTTTTGGTATTGGAAAATGTCTTACATACAATTGTTCATGTTTTAAAAGTTTAGGTTGCGTTTGTCACTAGTGAAAAACATAAAGAAAGGTGACACTTAAGGAGTGTTTACATCTGTGTGATCTTGTTTGATTTGCCCAGGATTTTGATTATTCTCCAACTTTGCCATCTTCTTTATTCTAAGGTCGCCAAGTTATCCTCCACCTGGCTGTGGTAAAAATAAATCGAAACTAAAGTCAGAACAGGATGGCATCTCCAAGACCCACAAACTACTGAGAAGGACTTGCTCTAGCACAGTGAAGGCGGAGGATGTGTGTGCCACAAAATCTCACAGAGCCTTCGGCCGCTCGTTGTCGAGTGACCCGAGGGCTGAACAGACAATGGCTATTAGATCGCACAAACTGCTGAGTCGTGCTTGCTCTGCAGCTGCCAAGCAGGAAGAGTGCATCCCTTTAAAGCCCCATAAGGTGTTAAATAGGTCGTGCTCTGGGGATCCTCGATGCGAGCACAACAGCACCTTGAAGCCCCACAAACTTTTAAGCAGATCCTACTCCAGTAACCTTAGAATGGAAGAATTGGATGGATTGAAGAATCACAAGTTGCTCAGCAAGACTTACTCCAATGCCCCTAAATCATCCAAAATGGAGCCTTTCAAGGAGTCCACCATGGCAGAGAGCAGGAGGCTCTCTCTTACCTCAGGGCTTATTGGTATCTTAACACCATCCTCATCATCACCTTCACAAGCTGCTGTGCGTAATATTTTTTTGTATTCTGCTCATTTTCCTCCTATTATTTTCCAAATGTGCTGTTACGCTTTTTATGCGAAGGCATTAATACTAAGGATATATGTTAGTGACTATATTGGATATACTGGAAGACAGGAGCAATGAAGTCAGCTTTTTAAGGAGGATTCAAACAGCTGTGCATACACATATACTTAAGTTATAAAATCAGAACTTGCTGAGGTCAGGACAGAGATTTTATGTATCGTGTTGAATGCAGCTCAATGCACATCTGCTGGCCATGGGAAAAGTTCGGTCACCCACTTCCTTCTCTGCATACTTCCTGCAGGAAAAAGGGAGAGTGTGCACTTCTGTGCAGCAAAATTAGGTTGGTTGCACAGGACTTTTCTCATTTCCCTGTTTTCTTCATGGGGGAAGCAGCTGTCCATTAGATCATTTGAGTGCCACATCACCTCTCCTTCTGGTCTTAGCATCTGCCATCATTATCATCATATGGGAAGGAATGCAGTCACAGTTCCACTCACCTCTTGCACATTTGTGATTTGTGAAGAGTTAAACCTTCAAATGTGCAGGACATCAGAGACCATGCAAAGAATTGGGCCCACTCTGGCCCTCTTACTTTCTCCAGAGACGTGATCAATTGGGAAAACAAAGGGTAGCACATATTCTTGCATTTAAGAAAGAGCTCTCGAAATCAGTTCTTCTGCCTATGCTTCTTAAAAGATGGCTTTTTTACTTTAGAAGGAAGAGTGGGTTTGTTTGCAATCTTTCAAGGCACCAGCTTGTTTTCTGTGTTTGATCTGGGGAGAAGTGTTTAGAAAATAGTTCTCTCCACTCCCTCTGCCTGGTGGTACCTTGGAAGCTGATGCTTCCTTTAGATACCATACATATGTTTAAAACAGTGCATTCTAAATAATGAAATTACATTAAGTGTGCTGTGTTTCATAGTAATTTAGTTTGGTAAGCTTTAAACTATACTCATCAAATCTAAAATCAGGGATACACTATCATAAGATCATTTATATATATGCTGTGTGGTTGATTTATGTGATGTGCACAGCAAAATTTATTTAAAATGAGCCATCAGACTTTCACTTGTTGCAGTTTAGAGATGCACTTCTTTCTGATTCAGCAGAGGATGTATTAACGTAGCAAGACTTCTCTCTTCTGACGTTAATAGGAGAAGTCCCTTTGGTTTTTATAAGATAATGAAGAGCTGACTAAGTTTCATTACTGATGTTATCAGCTGATAGGGAAGAAAGGCAAACCCTGCTTGGCACCCTATGGAAACTACCTGTAATTTATTGCTTGAATGCACTTACTTTGAGGGAAGATCATCACATACATGGTCAGATGCAGTTTGACTGATGTTAGTGGAAGGCCATCAAGAGTCTGTTTCACATTTTATATGCAGGCACTAGATATATGGGTAGCCTGCGTTCCTAACTGCAATTTGAAGTCAGTGGAATGTAGAAGTGATGAGTCAAGATACTGAGTTCTCTTCAATTCTCAGCTAAAATACTAGTCTCATATATGAATACAAGTAGTATTGTTGCCCAGAAGAAAAATGGAAAAGCAGTTAAGCAATTAAACAGTAGAGAAATGAAAGGAAACAACCCTATTAAAAAAAACCCTAAATATTGTAAATTGAGCTGATCTAATTCTTACTCAAAACAAGGTTTGATTGAAATAAATGTCAATCTGGGGGGAAGTCTGAACCTTACTGACTCTTGTAACAGAAGTTACTTCTAATTTGCATTGTCGTGTGCTGAAAGAAAAAGAATTTGAGTAGTATGTGAGTATAAAGATCTGTTAGTGCGGTGCTTGCAGAAGTGAGACCTTAGTATGTATAAAATAAAAAAGTTTTCAGCCTTGGTGAGAATTACAGTAGTCTTTCAAGCCTTAACATATAGCCCATATTTGGATAGACAATTCGCAGTGAAAACATAATGGAAGTTACCAAATGTCAGTTTATTAGGATGGAGTGGAGGCACTGGCGTTTCCATATGAGATTAAAGTTTTTTGGGATGGTGAGATGCAAAACTTCATCAGATTTAAGAACTAAAAAGAAATGCTAAAAACCTACCCCACAGTCAGTAAACAGTAAAAGGATTGATTATTTGTAATGGCTGGCTCACACAAATGAGAGATCTTTTTAGATGCAAGTTGTTTGATTAACATATTTATGTGCAAAAATTTATAAATGCTTTACCATTTCCTTATAATTAGTCTGCCAACACTGAAGTTGCCTCAACTTTTCTCTTGCAGCAAAATTATGGTGCAAAATGCATTCCGGTGCGAGACCGCGGCTTTCTTGTGCAGGTAGGATGTCATATCTTACTCATTTATGAAACACTGTGGAGCATGAGCTGACTGTTAATTATTTTTAAGCAGATGTTGTTATTCTCATTTTCATTGTTCTCAGACTATTGAATTTGCTGAGCAGCGGATACCAGTATTGAATGAATACTGTGTAGTTTGTGATGAACCTCATGTGTTCCAGAATGGCCCTATGCTGAGGGTAAGTGGTGTGCTGGTAAACCACGCATTTTATAGTGCCTTGAATGTGGACCATACAAACCTGTTGGAGAACTGCTGAATTATTTCAGATGTGTTTCATTCTAATATTCTTCTGAGATGCAAAAATGTAAAGTATATTAATTAGATTTTGCTGTAAATTTCAAAAAAAAAGTCTTAGAAGCAAGGGAGAGAGAAATCAGGCTTGTATCATACCACAGAAATGTAAAGGGGGCATGTATTTCACTGAACACTCTTGTGCTGCAGTCGTCATAGCCAGATAACACAGAGAAGTGCATTAGAGTGCTTTCCCAATCCCCTGGCATTCTTTTAAAAGCTTAGGGCACTCCATCCCTGAGTTTTTATCAAACCATGACTGCGGTTTTTACATACACTGGTGTTAATGCCACCACTCTGTGAAGTTCTTCTGACCTTGTTCTGCTCACAGGCTGCTGAAATGAGCCATCCTCAAATGTGATAAAAAAAGTAGTAGAAAGAGATGCTCTGTGAAGTGCCTGATCTAGCAGTGGCCTAGTCTAGGGGCACTGTTGTGGCTCGGTATGCCCAAAGTCTGGCCAGTTAGGCAGCTCTTCCTTTTTTTCCTGTATGACTGGGAACAGAATTTCGCCTGCTGATCACTGTAGCCTCTCTCACACTGTTGGTGAATGTGTACAGTGGAAAAGAGTAAGATGGGTCATGAGAGACACACACTGCCTGGAGCTGCTGGATCAGTGCTGCTTTGTGGAAGAGTCTATTGACAGAATACAATTCTTAGCTTTAGGGCTGGTTTTGCAGTGTGGAATCCTCTTGTTTCACCTGCCCTTCATCCGGTGGAAGCAGGAGTAACCTTAAAAGATTAAAGCTGTGGAAAACTTAACTCTAGTGTGTGAATGGTCTGATACCTGACAATTTCTCCACGGTGTGGGAAGCAACTACACTTCAGCTGAAGCAGACCTCATCTATGATAGTTCCATGGAACTAAATTCAGGAGGATTACTGCTCTACCTGGTAACAGAAATCACCCCAGTGTCATTCCCCATGACACTGACTGGCACCAGGGTCAGGTGTTCTGACTGCAGGCAGGGTGTGCAGATAGGCTGCTAGCAGGATTTGAAACAGCATCCAGTTAACACTGTTTAAAGTTATGGTTAAACCCTTGTAGTTTTGGATATCCAATCAGGTGTTATTTTTGCCTCTTCAAGCTCATACCTGTCTTTTAAAAGCAAGGTTTTCTGCCATATTTATCAGTAGCCAATACTGATTAGAACCTGTAAAAAAGGCATCAGTTCCTTATTGTTTGTCTTTGAATGCACTGCTATGTATATTACGTGTAACAGAATGAGATAGGACAAAGTCAGTAATGTTTGGAGAGTGAGTAAAATTTGAAAAACATAATTATTTAGGTTATTGGAGTTTATCTATTATCCATAGGTCAAAGCAAACAGTAGGATTTATTGTACTAAAAAAAACTGAAGGGAAAGTTGTCTGCTCTAAATAAAAAAAAATCTTAATTCTTTCTTTCCCACCATAAAGATTAAAATGTCCCAGAATTACTCTTTTGTGTCTTCAGTTTAAAGAAGGGTCATTTTATAGCTGTCTGTTTAAGAGTTTGTCAGCACTTCACAACAGAAGAACCTGCAACCATATTTGCCCCTAAACATATATTCATCAGTGCCTTTGAAGGAGCATAACCTGACAAGCTTAGCAAAAATGAAAGAGTGTCATTATATAACCTAGGAAAAATTAGATACCAGGAAGAAATGTAGCATGCTCTGTGTATTCTTGAATGACTCAAGCAATATAGAGCCATTAATGAGTTTGCAGTTCTGTAGAAGGTGAGGAAGGATCTCAGTTTGAATTGAGCATTAGCTTGCCCTAGAGTGTGTTAAGGAAATTGATGCTTCTCTCTCCTGAGAGCTGTGGCCAGGGGAAGCTTAAAGTAGTCAGTTTGTGGGATTTATTCACATGCTTCAGCTGCACACACACATACATGCATACATATGTATGTTTAGTTATATAATATATGTGAAGAGAAAGAGCATTTTATGTTTAGTACTGCTGCAAGAGCAGATCTCAGGAACACAGTGCTTTTACTACAAGAATGCAGCAGGCTTTCATTTAAGGCAAGGCTACGTGCAGTGTAGCCTTATTGAGGATCCCTGGCCTTTGTAAGGAGTTCTCTGTTTTGATAGCACAGTAACTTTACCAGGTTTCGTAACAGTGGGTGCCTTGCTATGGTGTGCTTAGCAAGAGTGTCCAGATCTCTTTTTCTGCAGATGCCTGCATCCCAGAGGCTCTCTCTGTAGCAGGTTGTGCTACCAGAGGTGCCACAGACTAAATAGCTCTGGGTCATTCATCAGTTTCTCCCTTTAAAGTTTTGTTCCTCCACACAGATGCACACAGGCTTGTGTCGGGGTGTGGGTACCCTTTGTGGTGAGTTTCCCTTCTACATTTTGGACCTTTTTTTTCCAACGGCAAAGAAGGCCTATGAATTTATAAAAGCATAATAAAGTTATTGCTTGCAAAAGTTACTTTAGTATGTATGTAGGCTTGATTTTCTGATATTTTACGGCGTTTTATGCAGTTATAAAGAAGCCACAGACAGCTTTGATTCTCTGATCTTCCCATATGTCTACCTGGTGCCTTTCCTGAACTATGGTGTTGTTTATTAATTGTCTTAAATGCAGTTTAAAAACTTCAACAGTTGCCATCACACAACAGTTACAGTCTTTTAATACTCTAAAGTGCTATACCTACTTATAAACTCTTACACTGTACATAGTTTTTCATACTGGTTATTACTGACTTGCTCAATTCAGATGTGTCATGCTCATGACAGCTGAAGAAACCATGTGAAACTGAGAGATAAAGTTTTTTCTTTCTGCAGGCTATCATTTTATCTTTTGTAATTTTTATCTTTTATAAAGTATTTTTAAACCCATCTCTCTCAGCAAGCTTTCTTCTCAGTATTGTGTTTCATTTTCCTAAATAAATTTTTCTGAGGGAATAGTCTGGCTTTAATATCTATTTCAATTTAAGTTAGTTTTTTAAAATCTTGACATCTTCTTTCCCATAAGATAACAACCACTTGATGACAACGAGATGTCTCATTTTGTATGGTTTAATTTTAGGCACTAGATCCACATGGCAGATGTGTCATTGTATGGAAGATTCTGTTGCAGAACAGCTGCATGACACAATTGCATATGTTTGACTTCATGCTTTTACAGTGGACATCTGCCTTGCTCTAGAGCTTCAATAATTATCTAATCATGCCAACGTTCCCTGCTGGTTCAGAGATCTTGTTGTACATTGAAATCTTTGGGTGTTGTTAGGCCATCTTGGTCCCTTATTGAGTATAAATAAAGGGGCTGATTTATTGGCTCACTGAAGATGAATAAGTAAGAAATTCTTAGATTTCTCTTAAGAATTTCTTTACAGAGCAAAGTGAATGTTCTTTGAGAATAACCAGTTTTCTTTTGAGCTCCAAAATTCCCTGAAATACAGAAAACCAGAGTTAAATACATAGTTCCTCTGTGTGCTCCACAAGTTTGTGTGTGTAGAAAACAAAACACGTTAGGTACATGGGGTGGTTGACCTTAGAACAACAAAACACGTTAGGTACATGGGGTGGTCGACCTTAGAACATGCCCAAACCTAATGCGCTCACAAGGAACCGCATCTGTATTGCTGTGAAGGGGAAGAACAAAGATTCTCTGGAATGGAAGAACAAGCCTTGGAAAACTGCTATAACATATCACGAAGTTGTAACACTCTTCTTTATAAAGGCCCAGGGTCCGTTGCTTCATTCCATCCCCTTCAGAAAAAAACACAGCAGTAAAGTAGGCAATGTTTTCCTGTAAGTATTCACACCTTTCCTAGATAAGATGGGGATGAGTGAAGCTTCTCATCATAACATGGTTCTTCTGTATTTATTTCAAAAGCACAGTGAGATCTAAGGATTATTTGCAGTGCACCCAAAGTTATAAAAGCCAAATTGGTTATTTAGAGATACACACTTACACAGAGTACCACCAAAATCAGAAAATTATTTTGAAATCACTTGGAGGAATGATCTGCAGTTGTTCTGCAAAGCAGAGGAAAAATGCAATTAATACATGGATCCTAAGAATAGAAGTATTTATTTAAGCTCTTACACAACATGGAGCGATACCATTTCATGCAGTCATTTCTAATGATGGTCGGAATCCTGCATATTTCACTTTTCACAGAAAGATGAAGAAACAGCTTTGAAATCATTAGCAAGTGTTGAGACTGCAGCCTGTTCATCCAAACAGCTCCCTTAACTCGTATAAAGAGTCACAGTGCATCCTCCTGCAAGGCAACCTGTGCTACACAGCCCTCAGGAGCTCTTCCATCTTCTGAAGTAGCTCCTTGCTCTGTTTTGGAAAAGGTGGAACTGAAAGGTCAAACCCAGGTTTTATGGAGGAGACACACAGAAGGCAGACGTGGTAAATCTACTGAAAAAAGTGAGGGTCTGGTCATTGGAATTATTAGCCTCATTTTACTGTCTTTGAATTCGTTTTCAACAGAGAAGTTATTTAGATAAATGAGAATAGACTGTTGTTTGTAATTAATGGCTAGACTTGGACTGTTTCAGTAACATGTTGTGAAATGCTTTTTTTCCCCCTAACATTTTCAATCACTTGGTATATCATTCACATCTATGCTGTTGAAATAGTTACATAGATTATCCTAATTTCTGTCAAACTACAATATTAGATTAAATGCTAGAAATTAATTTAGGAAAGTTGAATGACTTCCACAAAACCCATTCTGAAGAACAGAAGTATTCTCGCGTGGGGCATGTGTCTCTAGTGAAAAATGCCTGAAACTGGAATTTGTTTCATCCACTGCCTTTCACAGCTTTTGAAGATCTCCAAGGATGGAGGTTGCACAGCCTCTCTAAGCAACCTGTTACAATGCTTGATAAAGCTTTAGGAAAAACTTACTTTAGCTTTATCTAAAATTTTGGATCAAGTTTAGATAAAGTTAGTCCTGTATGACAGAATAAAAGTACTGTCTGACCTCTAAAAGTTCTTTTCAACCATCTAGTTTGGTTCATCTAGCTAAAAAATGTATTTTCCAAAGCAGATCTAAGAATGTAATAAAGAAACCTAAGCATTATTTGGTTCAATGTTAGAAGGCTATTAACTTTTTTTAATGTTGTATGAAATTCTTCCTTTTATTATTACTAGAATATTCTAGGGAAGGACTAAGTTGCATTTGAATAATGCAACAGTTTTGCTGCTGTAATACCAAAGAAATAAGTTGTTTTAGGAATTGAGCATGTACTTTTATTACAAACATTTTATATAATGAGATCACGAGTCGTTAACAAAAGCGGTTATTATATTTAAGGATCTGATTAGAAGAAGTGTAATAAAAATGTGATATCATTTTTGAAGACTGCAGGAAAGAAAATGTCAGTCCTCTCTTAAAGAAGGGCAAGAAGGAGAGGATCCAGAGAAATCCGTGCTGGTCACCCTCACCTCGATCTGTAGGAAGGTGATGAAGCAGCTAAACCTCAAAACCATCTCCAGCCACATTAAGGACAAGAAAATCATCACAAATAGTCAGCAATGGGAATTCATACTTGACTGACTTGATTAAACTTCTGTGAGGAAGCGACTGGTCTGGTGGATGAGGGTAGAGCAGTGGATATTGTCTGCCTGGACTTCAGTGAGGCTTTTGACGGTGTCTGCTGTGAGATTCTTTTAGACAAGCTGTTGATGCGTGGCCTGATTTAGGAGATGGGGAAGTAGTCTGAGAAGTGGCTGGATGTCTGGGGCCAGAGTGTGATGTCCAGTGGGGTAAAATCTACTCGGAGGTCAGCAACTTGTGGTGTACCCCACAGGGTCAGTAATGCATCCCATGGGGTGCACCCCAGGGGTCAGTAGTGCATCCAGTCCTGTTTAGTGCCTTCATTAATCACCTAGATGATGGTGCAGAGTATATTCTCAGAGAGCTTGCAGATGATGAAACAAATGGGAGAAGTGTGCAGTACTCGGGAGTGATGGGTGCCGTTCAGAGGGACCTCGACAGGCTGGAGCAGTGGGCTGCCAGGAATCTCATGCAGTTCAGCAAGGAGAAGTGCAAAGTCCTGCAGCTAGGCAGGAACAAACCCAGGCACCAGTGTATGCTGGGGGCCACCCAGCTGGAAAGCAGCTTGACTTGGCAGAAAAGGATGCCAGCTTGAACACGAGCCAGCAATGCGCACTTGGGATAGGGAAGGTTCATGGTATCTTGGACTACATCACACAGTAGAATTGTCTGTGTGCATGGAGAGACTGATCCTGCCGCTTCACGCAGCCCTGGTGAGGCCACACTGTGTCCATTCTGTGCTCCTCAGCACAAGAAGAGGATGGAGCTGCTGGAGGAAGTCCAGTGAAGGGTCACTAAGATGAGTAAAGGGGCTAGAGCACATCGCATAGGAGGACAGGCTGAGAGCCTGGAAAAAAGAAGGTGGGATCTTACTGATGTCTATAAACACTTGAAGGAGGGGTGCAAAAAGAATGGGGCCAGGCCCTTTAGGGTGGTGTTCAGTGACAAGACAAGAGGCGGAGCATACAACCTGAAACACAGGAGGTTTCAGTGGAAAAACAGGAAATACGTTTTATCTTTTTCACCTTTTCTTAAGGTGACTGAGCATGGGAATAATTTGCCCAGAGAGGTTGTGGAGTCCACATCCATGGCGAAATTCAAAAGCTGTCTGTTCAGGGCAGCTGGCTCCAGGTGACCATGCTTGAGCAGGGACGTTGGACTAGACAACCTCTGGAGATCCCTGCCATCCTCGATCTTTCTGTAATTCTTTGATCTTATTCAGCTTTTACATAGTGTGATTGGTAAAGCTAATGTCTATCTTGCTGTTCTGTACCTTCCCAAATTCCTCATTTGCAAATACTAAAGCCATTGATTGAACAGCATAATTGAATGGATTTTAAAGACCTGTGATACAATTCTATGGAACAAAAAAATCTCAGGATATATTCAATAAGGTAATTAAAAGACCATCTGTGTATCAGTATTTTTTTTCCAGTAAAGAAGTCTCTTTAGAGTGCCATCTTGTGTTGAAACCTCAGACTGAGACCTCCATAGAACAAAGGAGGAATTAGTAAAACAATCAACAAAATTAAATATTACAGCTAGTTTCTTCGAAGTTTGTACTCTGGTACAGACATTTCTGCTGTTTAAAGTTTTTCCCATAAAATATGAACAGAAAAATACTGTAAAGCAATATTTGGAATTTGATGTTATTATTTAGCTGTAAAAGTAAGCACAGTCTTGTAATTCTGATACATTTCTTCCATTAGTAAGCTTACATTTCTTTAAATGTTTTTCATCCCAAAATGCTCAGTTATGTTTTATTTACTATGAATGAAATCTTGCCCTCAGTGGGTTCTTGTTGACTTGAAGAGGTGTTGGATTTCTCTGTGCTTTGAATGCAAGTCTTAGACACCACTGAAAACACAGAGGCATTGATGTCTCAGAAACAGTATGCTGCTTAGTCCTGGGAAGTTTCTTGAGCAGAATAAACATCACTGAACTGTGGAGAAAAGTGTAGGTGTACAAATATGTTTAGTCAGACTGGAGTTAAGCCAAGATGCTTGTGGAATTCCAAGATTTTTGTGGAATAACACTGTGGTCTTTCTAATCCTTACTCCACAAAATAAGCTAGTTTTATCTCTTTTTATGAAAAAAGCCTTTCCAGCTACAACCCATATTTTAATAAAATAGATTTCAAACAATTTATATTTTACTGACAGAGTAAAATGACTGCAGTATAGCTTTTCCTATTGCCAACAACTTACCAAAGTGCACCTTGCCCATCTTGCATTCTGTAATGCTTGTTTGTTTACCATTTATTTCTGTATCTGTGAAGTAAAAATACATTTTTTAGAAGTGTGTAAGATGCAGAAAAAATGCCCAAAAAACCCAGAAAATAAAATTTGAATTAGGCAAAACAAAGCCAAACAGAACAAGTGACATTTCTTACTCAGCCACAGTGTACTCTCATCTTTCTTCAGGTTGTATCTGATTACAGCTGTGGTATCTCACATGACTTTGAGCAGCATGTTCCATGCAACATATGAATATTGAGAGACCATTCAGAGAGTTTACATTACAGTAAAACTAAGAGCTGGGGTGGTGGAAAATAGGAAACGGAACAGAGATTTGAAGTTCCATTTTGTCTCCATGTCTGCTGCTTTCATTAGGAAAAGTGGGATGGTCAGTAATGGTTTCACCTTCACCATTTATTACATTTGCTGTACATTAGGCAGTGAGCCTTTCCTGAAGCATCTCCTGTTAGATAAATAGTTTTTAGGTGTGTCAGTCATGTTACAGCCTCATTAGTGTCTGTGTGATGGCCCTCAGGGTACAGGAAAGCTCTGAGCACAGCTGCAGCCCACATTAGAAAGTTGCTAGATCAATACCGACTATGGAAGTTTCAGATTTTTCAAATTGAAAGAATGTCTAAAAAATATTCTAGGTAGTATATTAGTCCAGGAACCAGGGTATGTCATAGTTCGTAGGTGGTTTGTGTGTCTGCCAGTCTCAGTCACTGCAGAAAGAAGTGACATTTGCATTGTAACGCACAGGAACTCCGTGCTTTTTTCACCACAGCAGCAGTTGGGTGGGAGCTACTGATCATGCAAAGAATGGGGGTGGCTAAAGGAAAAGTCTGAAAACTTCAAACATTCAGAAGATGCTTTCTGGTTCTGTCATTACCTTCTGCCACCAAGCATTTGCAGTCTCAGGTTAACTCCCCACGTCTTAACTTTTTTCTGGATTTTCCACACTGGAATAATGATCCTCCTAATAGTGTTTCAGCAACAGTGATCTTCACTTAGCTAATAGTTTGGTGAAAACCAATGGCTTTATGTTAATTTTCTATTTCCAAGAGAAAAAGTCTATGTGAGACCCTGGCAGTTGGTGTTGCTGAGAGGAATTACAGTTGCCTTCTTCAGGAAGTGAACAACAAAGCCCCCCAGCCAGTCAGCTCTTGTGTCCTCAAGGTTGTGGTTGTAAACTGTGAAACTGTGTGCCCCTAGGATGAAATCCATATTCAGAAATACATTTTTAAGTGTCTAAGCCCTATTTTGTCATGTATTTTCCCTTTGGAAACAACGGAAAATAGTAATCTAGGAAAAGGTGGTTAATCTGTACATTTGTGGATGTGAATTCCACATCAATAAGAACATATCTATATTTCATGTACAGACACAAAAATTCTTAGGAAGTTCAGCTTGTTGAATATTCCATATACATGAACCGAAGAAAGAGTATCCAAAGATGACATGAGAACAACACAGGTTTTATAAATGTTGTTAGTGGTGGTGTTCTTGTTTGTTTAGTGGCTAGGGGTATTTCTCATATTTATGATCTGAAGTCAGAACAATACTCTTCCTGTCCCAAGGGCTCACATCCTATAACAAGAGAAAAGTGGACACCATAAAGGGAAACACAGGATCAATATGCAAAACATTAGCAGCAGACTAAGAGCAGCCTTGAATCCCAGCTTCCCTGTAAAGCTTGTGGTTTTCTTTAAACTCTGCCTTCTAGAATTGATTTATTAACTTAGTTTTCATATGCTTTCATTGGTTCTAGCAGGCAAAATTGCAGGCAAAACAAAAATTAGGAAATGTAACACTGAATACGTAAGTCACAGTGTGTGACAAACAAGATCCCCTCAAACATTTGCTTCCAAATTCCAAGCTAATATTTTCATTTTGTAGGGATATAAACAATTTAAATCGTTGAGCTTAACTGGTGACTGGAGTAGAGGACATAGAAATGGCCATACCAACATCTCTTGGAATACACTAAATGAAAGTAGCACTGCTAACGCTTGTGGGAAATTTAAGTTAAAAACATCTGATGTTGTTAAATTGAGACAAAATTCAGAAACATTATTCAAAAGTGCTTTTAAAATGACTGTAGTGTGGGTTAAAAGGAATCCAGGCTAGCTATATGAAGACAGACTCTTGAAATACCCCTCTAGCTGCAGGGTTGGGATTAGTTTCCCCATTGTACTGTATTGACGAAATATATAGTGGACAGAAAGGTTCATCAAATACGTAAAATGAGAAGAATTGTATAGACCCTAACAGAAGTGTCTTTTCCACTTCAGGGCTGAAATTCTGCTGTCTTGCTTTTCCGCATTATCTAGAGCTCTCCAGTGTCAGCCTAAGACAAAAAAATGGGCCTTTCAAATGTCAAGCATAGTGCAATGACTCTTTTCCTAACTTCCCTCTTCCAGATGCTCAGGCACTTCTGGGATCATAACAGAGGGGCAGGAAAAAGAGTAAAGGTGACAAATCATGTGTTCCCTTTGCCATCGTCAAGTCTCAGGATAACTTACTTTGCTGAGACTGTAGACAAAATATCAAAAATATGTGTTTTCTCACAAATTTTCTTCATGACAAACTTAGATTGCTCTGCTATTCCAGAGGTATCCCTAGCTTTGAAATAAAGGAAGTCTGTGTATACTGTTGATTATGATAGTTAAAGTGGTAGTGCTGACATGCTTCCCCAACTGAATAAATGATTTAACCATCTTCTAAATGTGGAAAACCCAAGAATAATGACAATAACAGATACCTCTTGTCCAGCTTGCCATGGCACGGCGAATCCGGTCATGTTTGGCTTCATCTGCTGCTTAATGCAATGTAACATGCCAGATAAACTAAATCAAATGGGTGACACTATTAGACTTGAAAGATGATAGCTCTTGTAAAGCAAATGGAGTGAAACTGTATCAATCCAGAAGATTTCAGATGTTTATTGAAGTCTTGAATCTTTGAAACCCAGCAAGTGAATGTTGTAAGTGCTGCAAAACAAGTGACTACAAGTACAGCAGTATGCTTATTACTGGGAAAGCTGTTGCCTGAAACAGAATTCAGCTAAATTTTAGGGGGTTTTTTGTGTGCTTAATAAAATTTTTCATTTCTGCAAGTGCTTTGTAGAGGCAGTGCCTTGAACTTCAAAGCGTACTACTACAAATGCTTTAGTAATTGTTGTGATTGCTAGACTCAGAACTTTTGGTTACAAAAGTTTGGTACTGTAAAGATAAGTTTAAGTTTCAGTGAGCTAGGATTTAATACTATGCATTCACATAAATAGTATCCAGGAAGTATTTTTGATTGTTTTCAACATTGTCATAAAAGGTTGTGTTTATTGGGTAGTTTTAAGGAAGGTTTTAATTTGTATTTCTTTCAACTGTTTGTTCATTTTGAATGCTTATAACAATTTGTTGTGTGATATTACTTGAGCCTTTAAAAAGTTGGTCCGCTAATTATCGTTCAGTAAATAAGATGGAGTTGCTGTAAGGGTTGTAAACAGTTAGGAAGCCCAGGAAGACATTCCTGTTTTCTCTACCTAAAGCTGTGTTCCTTTTCGTTTCTGCTTTGTTTGCTTTATAACGGCAAAATGTTCAGTTCTCACTCAATATGCAGTTTAGATAAAGCTTTTTTATTTGTGATGACATCATTAATTATTTTTTTAATAGGCAAAAGCTAGTTCAACAACAAGGGCCTTTTATTATTTGTTTAGTACCTGAAAAAAGAATGGAAGTACCTTTATTTCTTAAAATAAGCACCCTTCAAAATACAGTGTTTATGCTGTAAAAATATAATGAATTTTCTTACAGTTTACCAATAATTTGTTAAATTGTCAAAAATTAAAAATAGCCTCTTCAAGAAATTTGTTTTCCAGATCAAATTTTTATGTGTGTTCTGAACAACAGCATAAGAAGCTATGAAGAATAAACCTGCTTCCATTAGCTTCTGGATTTGTTCTCCATAAAGTTTAATTATGTAGGAAGTTTTCAGATAGATAGTCTTAAGAACATTTGGGTACTATGCCTGTAATTTTGGTTTTGTAACTGTGCTGGGATTTCTTTTAAATTTAGCCTCTCTGAGTACTTAGGAGTTTTTGAGTTCTTCACTCTCCATCTTCAGGTTATTAAAATGTTTCTCTAATGTATCTTCCTCAATAATTGATATGTATTAATAATTTAAAATTAATGTTGCATTTAAAATATGAAGAATTAGCATTAATTGTGTTTGGGTTTTGTTGTAGGTATGACATGCTAAAAGCAAGAACTCAAAAGCAGAACGAAAACAAAATTAACTTACTTTCTTTCTTTGTATAGCCCACTGTTTGTGAACGGGAGCTCTGTGTATTTGCTTTCCAAACATTAGGAGTGATGAATGAAGCTGCAGATGAAATTGCAACTGGGGCACAGGTAGGATTATCTAGTGTTTAATGTACATCTGTCTTCTGTAGTTTACTCAGTCTTCTCAGTCTCTTCCAGTATGTGTTTTGACTAGTATTACCATATGAGTACTGTTTGGTAAGTATTATTTATTTGCCCACTGTTATAGCTGTAAATGCACTGGTTTATGCATGGTGTATTCAACAGTACTAATGAGGTGTTTCCATTGTTTTGCCTCCATGTAATTAGAGTAACTGTGTTTTCGTGGCCTGTTGTATTCAATTAGGTCACCTGGGTTGTTAATAAAGGCAGCCATTGTAATTTGGAGATAATTCACATTTATTTTCACCTAATGAGCCATTACTACTCTCATGCAATTAGTAAGTTACTTCCTGTTCATGGTCTTGGGATGCAGGGATCCACTGAGCATCTGTTGTTTCGTTCATCAAATAGCAGTGGGAAAGTCCTTACTGATATTGCTACATAGGGTTCTTTCTTCTTCTCAAGGATCGGAAATTTAATATGTTTGCCTCCTGACTCTAAATTCAGTTATTGATATAGTTATAACCCTGTCATTGTTTTCTTGAAGTATTTTAAATTACGCTTCCAAATCACTAACCTAATGTTTCATTAAAAACAAAAGTTAAAAGATTTTAGGTTTAAGATCCCCTTAAGACCTTATGTTAAAAGTTTGCACATCGTAAGGAAAAGTGCACTTGTCTCCAATTCTCTGGTTACTGTGCTTCTACGTAGTAAGCAACACTGGAAGTAAACTATTCCAGTAGAGGCCTGAATACAACCATGAGCATATCCTCAAAGGAAGACAGTTGCCACACTGTACACCAGCTTCCTCACTTCAGAATATGACTGTGGAATCGGAACAGCAGCTCTTCATCTGCTGTCTGAAGACCATTGGAGGGCTATATTTGCAACATATAGATACCAAACATTGGGATAACGGTTTAGGCTTGTAAGAAATGGAAAGAGGTGTGCAGATGAAACCTCACCTCTTCCTCAGCCTGAAGTCTTGTGAGAATTTTATTTTTTTAATTCAGGCACTTACATGTTGTATGTACATTTAGAATTGTGGAATCACAGAATAGTTTGAATTGGAAGGGCCCTGTGTAGGTCACCCTACACCCTGCCATGAGCCAGGACAACTTCAACTAGATCAGATTGCTCAGAGCCCTGTCTGATTTGACCTTGAATGTTTCCAAGGATGGGGCATCTACCATGTGCCGGTGTTTCACCACCTTCACTGTAAAAATCTTCTTCTTTATATCTAGCCTGTATCTCCCTCCTTTAGTTTAAAACCTTTACCTCTGGTTCTATCACTGCAGGTCCTGCTAGAAATATTTTCCCTATCTTATCATCCCTCTTTAAGTACTAAAAGGCTGCAATAAGGTCTCTCAAAAGCCTTCTCATTTACAGGCTAAAGAACCCCAGCTGTCTCAGCCTGTCTTCAGCAGGAAGGCATTCCAGCCTTCTGATCATTTTTGTGGCCCTCCTCTGGACTTGCTTCAACAGGTGTAGGTCTTTCTTATGTTGGGGATCCCAGCGCTGGACACAGCGCTCAGGGGTGCTCTCATGAGGGCAGAGGGGCAGAATTCCCTCCCTCACCCTGCTGCCCATGCTACTCTGGATGCAGCCCAGAACACGTTTGGCTCTCTGGGCTGTGAGTGCCATGGCCAGGGTGTGTCCAGCCTCTCACCCACCAGCACCTGCAAGTCCTTCTGGGCAGGGCTGCTCTGATCTCTTCATCCCCAGCCTGTGCTGCTACCAGTGGTTACCATGACCCAGGTGCAGCGCTTTGCACTTGGCTTTGTTGAACTTCATGAGATTCCCATGGGCCCACTTCTCCAGCTTGTACAGGTCCCTCTGGATGGTTGCCCATCCTTCAGGCGTATCAGCTGCACCACTCAGCTTGTGTAACCTGCAAATTTGCTGAGAGAGCACTCAATCTCACTCTCTATGTCATTAAATAGTGCTGGTCCCCCTATTGCCCCCTGAGGAACGCCACTCATCACCAGTGTCCATCAGGACACTGAGACATTGACCTACACCATCTGGATGCAACCATCCAAACATTTCCTTATCCACAGAACTGTCCATCCATCTAATTCATCCCTCTCCAATTTAGAGAGAAGGATGTTGAAGGGGACAGTTTTAAAGACCGTACAGAATATAAATTACATCTGTAGCCCTTCCCTCATCCACCAGTGTGGTCACTCCATCACAGAAGGCCACTAGGTTGGTCAGGCCCTCAGTGAAGCTGTGCTGGCTGTCCTGAATCACCTCTCAGTTCTTCATGTGCCTTAGCACAGCTTCTGTGGGGGGTCTGTTGCATGGCCTTCCCAGGCACAGGGGTGAGGCTGACAGGCTGGTACTTTCTGGGGCCCTCCTTCCTACCCTTTTTAAAAATGGGTACAATGTTTCCCTTTTTCCAGTCATCTGTGACTTCACCTGACTGCCATGCCTTTTGAGTTAGCATGGAGAGCAGCTTGGCCACTCTATTATCCAGTTCCCTCAGGGTTCTGGGATGCATCTTATCAGGTCCCATAGACCTCTCTATGTTCACATTCCTCAGGGGCTCTCAAATCTAATCTTCGCTTACAGTGGGAAGCAGTTTGCTTCCCACTTTCTTCCTTCAGCTTCATCCACTCGAGAGGGGTGTGAAGAGACTGCCAGTGAAGACAGGCAAGAGCTGTCAAGTTCCTTGGCCTTCTCGTTGTCTGCCAGTTACCGTTTTGCCAGTCGTGTTCAGAGAGGGGTGCTCTTTCCTTGGCCTTCCCTTTCTGGCTCACATGCCTTCAGAAGCCTCTTTATTATTCTTTGCATCTCTTGTCAAGTTCATCTCTGATTACACCTTGACCTCCTTCACCCCATCCTAACACAAACAGGCAATGTCCCTATATGCTTCCCAGAATATCTATCCCTGCATCCATTGCCTGTGCATTTCGTTCTTCCTTCTTAGTCTTACCGGCAGGTCTGAAGTCATCCACACCAGTATCTCGTCTTCCTTTCCCGATTTCCTACACATGGGAATTGAGAGCTCTTGCACTCTATAGAAGGCATCCTTAAAGATCTGCCAGCTTTGATCTCTTCCCTCATCCCTGAAAGCAGTTTCCCAGGGGGTGCTATTGAATGACTCCTTGAACAGCAGGAATATCACTTTCCTAAAGTTAGGAAAGAATTAGTTATAACCTTTTTTAAGTAGAGATAACTAAATAGAGGAGAGGTGGCCCTGGTTAGCTCTCAGTGTTCTGTATAGGTATCACTGCTGCAGGCATATGCAGAGCTCTAGATCTGTGAGTACCTCTACATTTACAGAGCTTTGCTGTAGAGTTCTGAAGTGATTACAACCTTAAGAGTGCTTAAAAGAGATGAGGGGTTTTGTCTTTTGTCCCATGGGGGCAGTGTTTATTATAGTTTATTACTTAGGTGGCTAAATTCTGCAAAGTTTCACTATAGTGATAGCATTGCAGACAGCTCACTATATTGTATCTGGCTTAGCCTCCCATTCCTGTTTGCAGAAACAGTTCATCAGTTCTAGAGTTTGATCCATTTGAGCTCATTTTGTCATTAGTTTAGGACAGTGTGAATCACGACATAGACTGTCAGCACAGTGGTTATTTCCCCAGCAGCCTAGCAAGCTTAGGCGGACTAGTAAAAGGTAGGTGTTCCCATTTTGTCCGATTAATCCTTCTCCAAATCATTTTGTCTAGTGAAGAAGCCCAATTAGAAATCATTAGAAATTCCCATCATGAGAAATCACATCCTGTTTTCTTCTTCTATGCTTTCAGCTAGTTTCCTAAGATGTACAGCTCTACTTTGCCACTCCAAATAATCTGATGGCTTCTCCTTAATGATAAGTGACTGTACTTTCTAAAACCTTCCAGCTTGAACTCAAGTTGCCTTGTATTAGTCATGTAGTCAAAATGCCTGAAAATTAGATGTCTGATTTCTTGATAGTTCATACTCCTTGTAAAGAGTCTCTTGAGAGTGAGTGGCGCTGTCTGAGGGACTGATGTCATAAGAGGAATTGTCATCACCACATGTTGTCTTGTCCGTCATGAAACTATTTTAATGCTTACTTATTTACTTCTGTACCTCCAGTTAAGGATGAGGAGTTCACACTCAGTTTCAAGGACATCTGCTGGATCCACAGCACTTCCTATTCCCAAGAAATGCATATGCGAGGCTGTATTATAAGGTTTCTATTAGATTTACCTCCTAGTTTAAGTTGTTTTGCATTGCATCAACTCAAAAGAGTGAACTCAGAGGAAATCAGGTGTAAAAAAAAGCAGAGTTGGAAACAATATAGGAGTCAACGGTTTGTTTAAAGGAGGGCTTGGGGATTGTGTTCTGAGTAGAACTGTGCCAGTTTTAAGACAGTATTCCATCATGCAAATCATAAAGCAAGACAGCTTTGAGTCTCTGCATTAAGAGATCTGGGGACTCAAACAGCTCTTCGCTAGTAGTATTTTGTGACTGCAGACTAGGAAGTGTTTCTCAGAGGCGGGGTGAACTCATGCTCAATTTCGTGGTAATACATTTACACAGGGGTAGGTTTGCTGCCTGGTCTGGTTGTGGTCTCCTTTGTAAATGCTAGTGCATATGCCCCGTTTTGAAACATTCATCACATGTACAGATAGTATAAAGTGGAAGGTAACCAGAGAACCAATAGGGAAGGGATCATTATTTAAGTAATTTCATTTTTCAATATATGTGAGATATTTAGTAACTGGAACTAACAGAACATATTAAAACTGATGGAGAAAATTGTCCATTCATGCTGAAAGAACAGAGGAGGAAAATGGCAACTATATGACTCACCCCAGCACAGTTCTTTTTCCCTTTCATCATTATTCTTATTTTCATTCTGCTTCTCTAAAGGACCATAATTTTTTTCCATCCAAATGATCAGATACAGTGGCAGATGTATAAAATCTTCTGGAAGAGTGTGAGCTGTGAGATGAGATCTGATCCATGTGGAGTTGTGGGAGGAACCAGGGATATCTACTAACTACAGCTTGTCTCAGCTTTTTCTTTCTTTCATGGAAAAGTCTATTTTCACACTGGAATGTTTTCAGAAGGCACAGAAAAAACAAGGGGAAATGAGTTAATCTGCAGCTACTTTTTAATGTAGCAATTTTGAATTTCGTTATGAGCTGGATTTGTATGTCACAGCTGCCAGAAAGCTGCATTCTCTCATTTTTGTTGCTGCTGTGTTCTATTTTTAACCTCTGAATTATGTATTTTGAAACAATTACATAGGAATCTGTGTCTAACTGGTGTATGTGCTTATGTGCACACACATGAATACATATATGTGTACACATTACATGCACAATCCTGTGCAAAAATCATGAAAATCATAGATATTCAAAGAAGTGTTGGAATTTTGTACAACAGTATGGAAAGAAGACGATCCCCCAGTATGAGCTGTGCAAATGACTGTTAAATCACTGCAGTATTCTGGCTGTAGCAGAAGCAATGTTTTGAAGTGTTTCTGTGATTACAGTCTTCAAGAGAAGAACAGAAAGTGGTACAAATTTGACAGACCATTCTTTGTTCTTGAGCAGCATTTTTACTGGCATGTGTATACAGAGGTACACAGATCCAGCACAACTTCATTTCCTTAGTGAGTAAATTTGACACAGGAATTAACGTGTGCACAAGAAAAAGCAGAACTTAAAGCAATGTATTTGATAGTATAATACTTTTAGTACCAGATACTGGTCCTACTTATATGCACCTGGAATAATATGCCATGGGTGAACCCAAACCCTCTTGAGGTCACTGGAAAAATTTAGTCCTAGACTGTCTCCTGTGGATAACATGGTTTGGGCAATATAGGTAACAATGAAATATGATATATCTATAATGTGTAAAAAAGAGCAGACTGGAAGATACAATATAAACGTACATATTTTGAATAAACTTACAATAAATATATCTTTCTTTATCCCCAGGTGGTTGATCTGTTAGTATCCATGTGTCGGTCTGCATTAGAGTCACCTAGGAAAGTTGTCATTTTTGAGCCATATCCTTCTGTAGTTGATCCTAATGATCCTCAGATGCTGGCCTTTAACCCCAGGGTAAGTAGTTACCTTTAATTATGTCATTGCTTGGTTTTAGTCATACATGAGATTTTAAAGCAAAAACTTCTTATGGAGGAGTCTCCTTTATTATGAGATACAGCTCTAGAATATAACAGAAGCATGACTATTTTCACAGCTTTGTGGCTTTTATTAATTGTCTCTGAAAAGGTACTTGAATATAAACTTGTTGTGGTTCTGGCCAGGACAGGGTTAATTTTTACAGTAGCCAGAATGGGGCATGGCTAAGACCAGGAGATTAATCTATACCTCACATCAGTGCTGGGAGCAGGGGAATGGGAGTCTCTTCCAGGGAAAAGGGCTCCCCTTTTGCATGGCAGAGGGAGCAGTTGGATACTGTTTGTTGCTGGTTTTCTTATCTCATTGCTGTTTCCAGCTGATGGTTCTTACCTTGACACAAGATCTTTACCTTTGTGCCTCCCAATTTTCTTCTCTATCCCAGCAGGGGGAAAGGGGAAGGAGGAGGGGGAACAGGAGAGTAAGCAGTACTTGGTTTCAGTGGGAACACTAAATTGGAGAATACCATCCCTAAACCATGACAAAGCTGTAGGTTATGTTATAGCCAAGAAACTCTTCTGAGGGACAAATTCTAGATGCGAAATTTTATATTCTAAGTGTCTTTCACTCAGTGTGCACATTGGACGCAAAAAGAAAGATGGACTTTGAGAGATGTGGGTCATGTAAGCCAGGGGATTTCCAGTCCATCTTTTCATTCTTAGACGTTTCATTGCTATCATCTCATTTTCTCACTGCAAGCAGTTATTTCCTTATATGTAATTTTATCAGATGTTGACACTTGAATTTTGTACAAGCATCAATTTTGAAGTAAAGAACTGTGCTTGCATTACCTGGTCCTTGGGCTCTCAATGCTGCCTTTCAGGAAAGCCCTCAAACCTGGAATATTCCATCTCCCTTAAGCCATCTCCCCAAAGGCATAGATGAGAACTTGGCATGTCCTGCACTGGTATGCATTTCACTCTTTCTGAACAAAGGCCAGCTAGAAGGAGTTCTTTCTCAGGAGAGGCTGAGGTGTTCTGTAGCGTGTTGGCAAGACCCGAAGATGGGGAACAGTGGAGCTCCTGCGGGTGACACATCACGTGGAGCGGGTGAAGCGCGGACTCTTAAGCCCATTTGCTCAGTACAGGTGGAGCTGTCTGGTAGTGGTTCCCAAGCAGCAGGCCAGCAAAGATCAGGGTCAGGCAGAGGGACCACTGAAGGACCTATGAAGTTTTATAGATCTGTTAGCAAGGGAAGCACATCTGCATATATGCATTTTATTTAAAATGTTTGGGTCACTGCATTATTTATCTCAAGAGCATGTTGTCCACATAACTGTGTTTAGTTACAAATATTTGTTTAAAAATGAGGTGATTTTTGGAGTGCTTTGAAGATCCCAGTGAAATTCAAAGAAAAAGGATCATAACAGTATTTTTTCAAGGAATTTTTCTGGACAGTGAATGAGAGCTGGTGTACAAGGTGGAAGAAAGCTAATGATTAGAAATCTTTGAAAGAATTGATTGGCCCAGCATTTCTCCTAGCTTTGGTTTTATACACACTCAAAAGAATACAGTTTTTTGTAGAGCCAAAGACTAATACTCTTTGAATTTATTTGTATATTTTATGCTACATCAGAAGAAGAACTATGACCGAGTCATGAAAGCATTGGACAGTATCACTTCCATCAGAGAGATGACACAGGTGAATTTAAAAGTACTTACCTAACTTAATCACTGTTTCTAGAACTTGAAAGATGTTTATATTGCCTGTGACAGGTTAGGAAGTCAATAGTATCATCTCTTTCCTATATAACTGTAATAATATTAAAATGTTTATTCAAAATAACAAACCTAGAGTATCCATAATGGCAGTTAAATAAAAGTAATAAAGTAGAACTCAGATCTTTTGACGTTTAAATAAGAGATAATAACAGCAGAATGGGACATCATAATGAGTTAATCACCAACTGCTGCATTTCTGGAAATATCAAAGCCAGAGACCTTTACTTCCAGAGCAGAAGAAATTGATTTTGTGTCATTGTCCTGAATGATATTCAGAATGACATAATACATATTTCTATTATAGCAAAACTCCCAATCAACTAAGTATAGATGGGGACTTGGAAGGTTGGGTCTCTTGAGTTTACTGTCACCTTATTTCTCACGGCATATCTGATGGTCATATTTCTGTTTATTGTTTCACTCCTTTCTGAAGCAACCTGGCTGACTGTAACTGGTTGTTTAAATCTCTTCCATGTATCTTGCTTTTCCAAGTGCAATATAAATGTATCCTCACAACAGTTTTCAAATCTTGCTCTGTGTGTATTCACAAAATACTTTGGGATTCTTCAGTGAAGAATGTATGGACAGGAATAAAAGAAATTGAAAACTAAAATCCACATTTTTTTGTTAATTTGCGTAACATCTGGTAAAAATTGAAAAAATGGGTGTTTCTATGATTTCTTATCATGTCTTTTAAAAATAAAAAATAAAAATAGCATTTTGGGGTTTTTTAATGTTAAAATAATTCTTGGATTAATGAGTTTTAAAGTGATGATTTGCACTGCGATTGAAATCAAGAAAGGTTTTGAAAGAAATTATAGTATGATATGGTATTTATACCTTGAAACTGTTAAAAATAACAAAGTGGATTATTTTGGGTTTCTTTGAGATACTTAATTTTGTGAAGTTCCAGTCCAATTTCTTAATCAAGAGCCAAACAAAAGTAGATGTCTTCTGCTGTTCTCCCTGAGATCACCGATGTTTGCTATAATATAGTCATTTTGATGCTAATTACATGCTTATTATTTTACTCCAGGGAAAATAATTGCTATATTAATTCTTGTTGTCAAAACACATTTATAACTCTACTATGCTGTATATCAGTAAAACTGTGATTTAAACCTAGTAATGAGTCCCATGTATTCATTTTAATAGATGAAGTCATGGGCAGTGTAAGATACAAAATTCAACTTGTAAATAACATAATTACTCTTTTCTAGGCACCCTACTTGGAAATAAAGAAGCAGATGGATAAACAAGACCCTCTTGCACATCCTCTTCTACAATGGTATAAAGATTCACATGAGATAATAATTATTAAAGTACCATTTGTAATGAATAATCACTTGACCAGTGTAATTTGGTATAAGGTCACCGTAATAATTAGCATTGATATTTTCAACTGCAGCTGTTCTGGACTGTTTCTGGACCTTATCTGGGTCCTTTGATCTCATTTTCTAGTTAAGGTTTGGCCTACTTGCATCTGATACGTTTGAAGGCCTGCAGCAGGGTGCTTTGTGGTGGCCATTCATAACACATTTTTAAGAAGTTCAGTTTGGTTACCGTGTATAATACATCTATTTCTTATTTTAGGGTTATTTCTAGTAATAGATCACATATTGTGAAGCTACCAGTGAATAGGGTAAGTGTCTGTGGGTTCCCTATTATTTTCTGGTTTTTTATGGCTTGTATTAGCATTTTAGGTGGGAGTTTACTAGCAAAACGTCTTTGTCTGCATTCAGACTGATTGCATGGACTCCTTTAATAGACAAGGCAGTTTCAGGTCATGATTGTTAGAATCATGTGAATATCTAAACTAGCTCAAGGGAATAATGTTCATAAAAAGCCTGTTTGACATGAGTATCTCAAATACAGGTGTCTACCTTGTAGTCATCTGAGATTAGGTGAGAAGAACATCACATTTTGTTTTGTTACTATATAGAATATTAGATGCAGAATTGTACAGAAAGCAGTGCACACAAACACAGTGTACCAGGAGATCCACTTACAAGTAATCCTGATTAAAGGCGTAGTGATCTGCAGCCTTCCAAGTAACCTTAATTCAAAGCCAGCTCTGATCAGAATACCGTGATGAAATTGTTCCGTTTAATTACTAGAGCCATTTTAAACTGAAATCTATTTTCAAAAATTTTCATATGTTTTGTAAACTGAAAGACATTTTTACTATTTGATTTCAGCTGGAAACTGTGGAAGTGAGACCAGTTTCAACTTAGTTCATGCAGTTATTTAGATGCAGTCATGTATTGTGTGGAAAAGCATGATATCTTAAGGATTGCCATGAGGGAAATATAATACTTTCGTATTAATCCACTTCTCTTCACATGAGCACTCTTATATTTTACAGCAACTGAAGTTTATGCACACTCCCCACCAGTTCCTTCTTCTCAGCAGTCCACCAGCCAAAGAATCCAATTTCCGAGCTGCTAAAAATCTCTACGGGAGTACCTTTGCATTTCAGTGAGTACATATATTCATAATAACCAAAGGTTATTGAAATGCCACGCTATTTTTAGGTTCTGGCATTTGAGGTTTGCAGCTGTGAATCTACTGTTTTAAAGGATTTCTGATGTCATTTTGCATTTTACACTGTGAATTTTACTGCCTTCTTTTTTATTTTATTCAGTGGTTCACACATTGAAAATTGGCATTCCATCCTGAGGAACGGCTTAGTTGTTGCTTCCAATACGAGGCTGCAGGTAAATAGACAGAATATACTTCAGCTAACCCTGTGTGTGCTTGATTACATACTAGCTTTGGCAAGTTTTCAAGGGGTTTCATTCTGGTAGCCATATACGTGGAAAAATGGATGATTTCCAATAACACCTTGTTTCCTGGAAAAAGTACTTTTCTGATGCAATTAAGGTGGAGTAATGTGTCTGCTAAAACATGTAGAAAATCCGTTTGCTGGACTCAGTGTTTCAGTTTTACATTGCAGAGCAGCACCTCCAGGAGGCTTTGCTCGGTACTGCTTAAAAGCAGTCGCACGTGAAAAAGCTGCCTAAACTGTCTCTGTGTCATAGGATCCAGAAACATGCTACATTTACAGGAACGGGGTTTGCAGCACTCTCTGCTCCTCTGGTTTCCTTGGGAATGGGAAGCATGAGTGTGCTGGCCACAGGGAATTTATTGGAAACTTCTCAGACCGAACCATCAGGAGACCACTATTGCAGAGCAAAGTAGGCACTACAGAGCAACTGGGGAGCTGTAATGCAGAGTATTTCAGCACTGTGGTTTTGACAGCTCTCTCCAGAGAGTCCGTGTACCTTGGAAGAGGATCCCAGGGTGTATTTGGTCATGTAGAGAAGCACTCTTTGTAGGCATCCTCCACAGTAATATTAGAATTAAAAACAGAAACCATGATTTTATATATAAAGCTTAAGTAAAATTTTGTTTGGGAATATGGACATAGTTTCCAGGATACACATGTATTTTTTAGTTTTATACTCGGGGCATGATTTTTAAAAAGATTTCTTTGAACACTGTTAATTACCTGGCAATAAATTAGTATGGTGGGCAGAGGCATTATGACCTGTTAATGTAAGTATTATCATTTTGTCCAGGTAACAAAATTAATGCTAAATAATCTCTTTTTCAGCTCCATGGTGCAATGTTTGGAAGTGGAATCTACCTTAGTCCATTGTCAAGCATATCATTTGGTTACTCAGGTGATATTTATAAATCACTCTAAAGTTGAAGAAATATAGGGATGTATCTTACTCTACTGCTTTTCTTACCCGCTTCATTGTTTAAAACACTGTATTCAGTTTTATCTTTGTCAACCGTGATTTAATTTATTCAAAAAAGAGAAAATTTTTTTTATCTAAATAATAAGAAATTAGAAGATTCCCTTGTTAAATACTGTCCATGTTGTCCAAGGTACTTAGAATTCTTAAACTGCTTTTTGAAGTAAATGTTAGCTAATACTGGATGCTATGTGTAGTAGAGCAGGTCTTGATGATTCAGTTGAAATCCAGCTTTGTGATTTTTGTCAATACCTGCCTAAGTCCGTCTAACTTCACCTATGAATTCATGGTCTTGTATGACCCTATCTGACAAAACAAGTATTCATCAATATTCATCAATGTTCAACCCTGTATATTTAAGAGTATTCCCAAGTATCACTATATTAAGATTACATAGAAAGTGCAGTTCAGTGTGTTTATTTTAGCCTGAGGAGGAGAAGGAACATAATTTGTCCCACTAATGAATCCTAAAGTGAGTTGTGCAGAGTTTTCCGTATAGGAAGTAAATCATAAACAGAAGCATAATAAGACACACGAATGTGTATATTGAGAAATTTAAGGGATTTTAAAATATGGTGACTTTCTCCTTTAGGTTTGTGGTATTTACCGTTTCCTCACATATGAAAGTGCAGGTATATAGTTTAATGTGTGTTTGTGTGCATGTAGATTATTCTGAGAGTTTTAGTTATGCTTTCTGGTACTCAGTGTTTCTGGGTCACGGTTTAGGAGCTCAACCTTTTGAGCTATTATCTGTGGAACTTCAACATCAGTTATCTCTAGTGCACTTTTAGCATTTCAGAGTATGAAATACATGTGTATGAAAGCTTCTCAGGACTCACTAAAAGTGCTGGTTAAAGTGTTGTTATCCAACAAAATGGCTTTCCTTTTGGACAATACTGGTTTGTCGTCTTCAATGCGTTATTGCTCTTCTCTCTGCCTGCCTTGGCCTCTTCCATCCTGTCTCCTCCAGAAAGGAGACTTGTGTTCCACTGAAGTGTGTAATCCTTGATGCCAATAAAAACCACGGAAGAGTCCTACACATCCTGTTCCTTCAAAGAGTTAGACTTCCCCATAATTCAGTCTGTATTTGCAAAGTGCCAAGAAATGGAAATGTTCAAGGTCAGGTTAGATGGGGCTTAGAGCAACCAGGTCGAGCAGAAGATGTCTTTACTCATGGCAATGGGGTTGGAACGAGATGATGTTTAAGGTCCCTTCCAACGCAAATCATTCCATAGTTCTATGCAATACAAGATACTGGAAATACAAGGAAGCCCACAGTATCATAAAACACAGGAATTTTATATAAACCAACATGAGGGATATGAATGAGATCTAGGGCACAAATGTAGATGTTTCAAGTTCTGAGATGGAAATTGGATCAAATGTGACTGACAAATAATTTAATATTTTTTGTCTAGATAAAGGGATCAAACTGAGGTAAATTGCAAAACTTAAATTGCCTACTCATAAAAATTAATTAGACTTTTAATAAAATTCCATGAAGTGCCTAAGATGAATATCTAAAGTTCTTTCATGATTTTTGCTGTCCCATCCACAGTAAATCAGACTTCTGCTTCCGTGTGAGTAGGGTCAGATAGACTCAGGACATGCTGACCTACGACCCAGTTAAGCCGCTACATAAGAACATTCCTGATCTGAATTCAGTGGCATTTAAGCGCAGGTTTATCTGCTTTGCACCTACTTAATGCGAGCTTGATTTTGCTAAAGTCTTTGCAATGTGTGCAGAGGTACCTGTAATTTACAGGATTTTACATTGTGATATTCTGTGACAGAGCTAACTAGCTTTCTGAGTGCCTTGCAAAGGACTGTGATTCCCACTGTGCTACCTCTTCCATTCTCACAGTTAAATCTGCTTTTTATGATATTTATAGGCCAGGGTATCTTACATGATTTTAATATTCCTAGGGATGAACAAGAAGCAGCAGAAGGTGTCAGCTAAAGATGAACCAGCTTCAGGCAGTAAGGGCAGTAATACATCACAGGTATGGTACATCAACTGTCTCTGGAAGATTTGTGGGTTTTATTAGTGGGAACTTAGTAGCTGAAAGAGAGGTAATATTCCCTTTGTGCAAGTTACCAGTTGTATTGCATTGAATGAAATCAACAACTTCAGAGACTGCAAATAGTAAATACAGCCCAACTACTTTAGTAAAAGCTTTCGGAGCTTATTGCAGATCTTGTGCTGTTCTTTTCCAAGTAGAAGAATTTAGGAGGAGAATGAAAATGAAATACAGGTTGCATTATGACCTGTAGCAAGCGCTTGCCATCTAAGTTTTAGACTTCCAGAAAAGTGATGCAAAAGAAATTGAGAGTGGTTATTCCTGGGAAATGTGCAGCATTTAATTGACGGCAAGTTATGTTTTCTTTTTCATGATATTTAAAATATTAAATTAAAATTAAAATTCTGCAATATCTAAAGCAAACGCACAGCATCTATGCACAGGGCTAAATTTCAAGAAAGAAGTCTTAATATCTGTCTCCCATGATTAACACATAGAAAATTACAGCATAATCTGGCTTTGAACATAGATTGGCATGTCCCAGCAGAAGCTCTCAGAAGTAGGAAGGCCAGTAAAATATCAGGATAGTGACCGAGGAATTGGTGACTAAATTTACCTTTCTTGTCCTTTTTTTTTCTGATACCAGTTTGTTTATTGATAACACTGATATTTCTGATAATATTTTTGATTCTGTAATAATTAGGAATTTCGGATATTATTTTTTGAAGGAGTTCAAATGCCTCCTATAATAATGCAAATAAGTAATTGGGGTTTTTTTATAAATTCTAGTACATTTAGAAATAAAATAGAGACAGACTGCCTCTATCTTTGTTCATTAATAAGGCACTGAAAATATCAGCTGTCTCCTTTGTTGCTTTTTTACTCAGTTTGTTTTACTGCACTAATTCTGTTTTCTCACTTCTTTACATCTCAGTCACAGAAGAAAGGACAGCAGTCACAATTCTTGCAAAGCCGTAACTTAAAATGCATAGCCTTATGTGAAGGTAAGCTGAAAGCCCTTGTGAAACTGTTTTAGTCATGGCCACAGGGTGCACAGGTTACAGGGTGCAAATCAGTGAGACCTTTAGTTGGTTGTTTAGGGAAGAAACTACTGGCAGGTGTAGGAGTACCTGCTCAACAGCTGACCTTTATACTTCAGTAATAACATTTCCCCTCTTTGAACAAAACCTGTAGCACATGCTGAATTTTCATGGGATGTGATATACACATAATAACTGTTCATCTAGTCTGTTTCAAATGTGATCATATTCCTAAGCCATCAAGAAAACCCAAGTCATGTCCTTTATTTGAAGCACTGACTTCTTGCAAGCTCTTGCCTAATGCTTTAAACACATAAAAGTCATAAAAAACCACCTTTCATATAGAATTTCCAAATAATTTTTCACTTTTCAGACAAACATACTGATCATCTGGCAACCAGTATGTTCTCTTTGTTGGCTTCAGAAATTTTGGGAAGTTAAAATCCAGTGCTTGAGTACAGTCATTCTTGAAAGAATTGGCTGTTCTTTTAATAACTAGTGAAACCTCAGCAGGTTTTGAGAACAAATTGTGACATTTGAGTAAGAATTGGACCAGCAGTTACAAACTAGTCTTAGAAATTATATTAAACTCAATTTGCACTTCATTTGGATCATTTCTTTGTTTTAAAGAGTGAAAATTAAGACAGAAGGTAGAAAATGTGTTATTTCAAAATAGAAGCTTTGAGCTGTATGTGATTATGTATGTGCAACATGAAAATGCAATTTGAACTGTACAGAAAAATACAGAAATTTAGTTCTAAAACTTCCATAAGGAACAAAATTAATTACTTGGCCTTTAATGCCTGAATTTTTAAATGTAAATTACATTTTTCACGAAGACTTTTTCATACATGTTGTTCTTTCTTTGCACTTATTATTGGATTACCAGTTTTATAAGGGTGAATTTTAAATACTGTGTAAAATACATTTTGCAGCTTTCATATTCATTTCTCTCTGTAGAGAAGGTGGTTTAGGGGAGGTGGTTAATAAAGATTTTATGTAAAATTAATTACAAAAAAGTTTGTTAAAAATTGCAATTCATGAAACAAATGGTATAAAAATTGAATACGCATGCAGTTATGTTAGTGTAAGAATAAAATAAACCTGGCTATTTCAGTTGTAAGGGACCTACAACTGTCATCTAAGTCCAATCCCTGACCTATTCAGGGCTGCCCAAGTGTTAAGGCATGTTATTGAGAGCGTTGTTTAAATGCCACTTAAACAATGACAGGTTGGGCATACCAACAACTCTCTAGGAAGCCTGTTCCAGGGTTTGACCACCTGTTATGGTTCAACCCCAGCCAGCAGCCAAGCCCCACACAGCCACTCGCTCACGCCCCCCCAGCGGGACTGGAGAGAGAATCAAAAGGGTAGAAGCCAGAAAGCTCATGGATTGAGATAAAGACAAGTTAATAGGCAAAGCAAAAGCAAAATAAGAAATTAAATCACTGCTTCCCATGGGCAGGCAGGTGTTCAGCCATCTCCGGGAGAGCAAGGCCCCATCACATGTAGAGGTTATTTGGGAAGACGAACACCATCACTCCAGATGTACCCCCTTTCCTCCTTCTTTCCCCCACTTAATGTGCTGAGCATGATGTCAAATGGTCTGGAATATCCCTTTGGTCAGTTGGGGTCATCTGTCCCGGCTGTGTCTCCTCCCAACCTCCCATGTACCCTCAGCCCCCTCACCAGTGTGGCAGTACGAGAATCAAAAGGCCTTGGCTCTGTGTGAGCCCTGCTCAGCAATAACAAAAACATCTCTATATTATCAACACTGTCCAGCACAAATCCAAAAACTGCCCCATACCAGCCACTTGGAGGAAAATTAACTCTACCCCATTCTAACCCAGCACACCACCCTCTCAGTAAAGAAATGTTTCGTAATGTCCCATCTAAACCTCCTCCAGCACAGCTTTGGATCATCCCTCATATCCTGTCACTGCATACCAGGGAGAGGTGCTCAGCACCTCCCTGTGCCCTTTCCCTCCTCAGGAAGCTGCAGAGAGCAGCGAGGTCACCCCTCAGCCTATTTTTCACCAAACTAGACAAGCCCAAATTTCTCCACCAGTCTCCAGGATTTCTCCACCAGTCTCCTATTCCAGCCTTCCCACCAGCTTTGTGTCCCTCCTCAGGACGTACTGAAGGACCTTCCCTTCCACTCTCCACCTGCAGGGCCCAGCAGGACCCACGTTGAGGCCACCCCAAGGCTGAGCCCAGCGGGACCATCCCCCCTCTGGGCCGGTTGTGCCGTGCTCGGTGTTCTGGGATGGGGTTTGCCCTTGGGGCTGCCCTGGTACTCTGCTGACCCACACTGAGCCCAGCACCAGCCAGCCCCACATCCCCTTCTGCAGCTGGTCAGCCACTCATCTCTCACTTCATACCTGCACCTGTTGTTACTCCATCCCAGGTGCAGAATCCAGCATTTGGATTTGTCAGATTTCATCCCATTAATGACTGTTCAATCCAATCAATCTAGATTCCTCTGCAAGGCCTCCAGAGATTCAACAACAGCTCTGAGTTTGAAATCAGCAAACTTGCTACTGGTGCATTCACCTGCTGCATCCAGATGGTGGATAAATACACAGAACAGAACTGGCCCTGGAATAGAGCCCTGAGGAACACCACTGGTGTGACCAGTCACCAACCAGATGTAGCCCCAGTCACTACAACCCTTGGGCTCAGTCCCTCAGCCAGTTCTTCACCCACCACACCGTGAACCCGCTCATCCCACAGCTGGACAACTTATACAGAAGGGTGTTCTTTAAATGCATTTAGATATCTTCAAAGGCAGATTGATGGTATAGGTTCTAGTTAGCAATAAAAAGTTTTCTTTCCTGTGTTGTCCTCATTCTGCTGATAAACAACGTATCATCAAATACATGGAGCAAGTTTTGGCAAGCTTTTTGAACCTCTTGAGTCATAATTGCTATGGTTACTTGTTTTAAATATTTGGTAGTATTGCACATCCCGAATTCACCATATAGCAGTTTCAGTCTTTGTCTTCAACATCTTGGTTTTGGATCAGCCGTCATCAAACACAAATATCTGTTCCAAATGCTGATTAGATGTCTCAGTTCCTCCTTAACAGCCCTATGGCTTTTTAAATTCAGTTTTTAATAAAGGCATTTTTTAAGCTTTCATTCCATTTAACAACCTGCTGCCGTACATCAAGCATCTGTGTTTTTGGAAAAGTATATTTTGGAAACAAGAATCAAGTTTATCTTCTTTTTTTGTACTACCAGCCAACTCAAAATCTGTACCGCACCACAGATATGTAGGGGAAAGCCGCACATTCCCAAAAGCCTATTTAAAACTTATAAAACCCAAAATCTTTTTAGAGCAGTGTTTTCCAGGCATGTTTTTATCACTGTAAAATTTATTCTTTCTCTTACAGTGATAACCTCACCTGATCTGCACAAACATGGGGAGATATGGGTGGTTCCCAACACGGATCACGTGTGTACAAGGTTTTTCTTTGTGTGAGTACAAAGCTTCTCTTAACTTTCAACTTCATACTACACCTTTTTCTCATGTTCTCTCCAATAGGTGTAATTAAAGTAGATAAAAGACATTTCGTCCTAATTCTGTTAAGCATTGCTTCATTTTTTATTTCTCACTGTGCTTACTTGTGCTAGAAATGTATGGATAAGCTAGTGACAAAGGTTTAGTAGATGTCTTGTTCTAGTATAAATGAACGGACAGTTAATGATTTTTCCTATTCAGTGGCATTACTTCATGTTATAGTAAGTCTATCCATGTATGTAAAACACAATTTCTGTTTGTCTGTGTGTATTTAAGCTGAAGAATTCATTAAAGGCTTCCTGTCTGTGCTGTGAGCATTTCCCCCTTTCACCTAACACTTGTCCCCTTGGGGTCCCAGTGGCTTATTCAGCCTCAGGGTTTCAGCCTTACCACCTCCCACTCTCCAGAGTTCAGGATCTGCATGTAAAGATGAAGCACAGCAGAGCACTTCAATAGAACCGTGTTAACATAAGGAATAAGCACTTAGAGAACGAGAGTTTTTGATGTTTTTATGTAGATTAATAAAACACTAATACGATTTTATTTTCTGTACTTTTTTTTTTTTTAGTTATGAAGATGGTCAAGTGGGTGATACAAGTATAAATACACAGGAACCAAACATTCATAAAGAGATTCTTCGAGTCATTGGCAATCAAACTGCTACTGGTTAAAAGGACCACTCTTATTTAATTGATGTGAAGCCTTCCTCAGTCTCAAAGCTGGATTTTGAACTGAAGAAGATGCAAAAAACTAATTTATTATTACTATACTAGCAAATTAACCATTTGAATACTTACGGTTTTCTTACTTAGTATTTCGTATCTCATCAAAATACCTGAGATGGTATCAATTAGCAACTGTAGGGGGTGCAAAGTCTATTATTATACTAAAACAATTAATAATTAAACAGGCATTTGGGTTGCTCACAATAAAAAGGCATTAAAAAGGACTTTTGTGCTGATATTTTTATACTAAACTTCAGTTGGAAGTTTTAGTACTGTATACTGGTATTTTAAATTTAGAATGACTGAATTACAAGTAAGAGAGAAGATTTTATAGCGGAGCACCTGTGTTATGCAGGCTACTTTGCAATAAGTAAAATATTCTCATATTAAAACACAATAAAAGATTGTCTGGAACATGTGAAATTGAAGAGATTGGTTACCTGTAGCTATCTTTGATTCTTTTTATTTTACACAAATGCAGCTAGAAGGTGAAAACAACAATACATTTTTTATTTACTGGTTGAAAAAAAGCAAAATGAATGTGATGGTATATGTTCAGTTTTCTTTATCTTCTCTGGAAACACTGTCTTACCCATTAAGCAGCTCAGTTGCATTTTTTAATTATATAAGCCTAGGAAACACCCTGCCAATCCTGAAGCTGTTAATTTCCTTTTTAGAATTTTGGTTTTTATATACTAGATTTTACAATTTCATTAAATCAACAAGGTTTTTAAATGTTTGCATCTTAACTTCAGTGAAACTGCTCTGTGATTAAATTTATTCACATTTTAAAGTATGTTCTGAGTTAAGGCTTTTACATGGCTGAGTTGGTTGTTGATGCATCAGAAAATATATACAAATGCAAAATTCTGATTTTGTCTTGGTGAAATAGTTTTATTAATTAATTTCTAAGCGATAAGAAATCAATTTGAATTTCTATGTCTTTTTAAATTTACAACTGTTTTTTCCAAGTGAGTAGGACGGCAACACAGATAGAGAAGGGTCCAGTCTCCAATGCATACCCTGTGCCCTGATGAATGCCCTTGGCAGCCCTCATGGTAGCTATCCTGAAGCATCAATCATACCCTTGAATATGGAGAGCAGTTCAACTTACCCATCTGTGCAACTACTACAAGCCACGTCAGAAAGCAAAAATAGACTGAAGCCTCTCTTATGTTACTTTCATAATAAAGATACTAAAGCACCAAATAACAGCACAACAGAGCACAGGTGTGTTTGTTTCTTTTAAACAGAACTGAAGTAGATATGCTGTAATGGGTGATTCCTTCTTTCTAGTTCATGCTACTCTCCTGCATTACTTGCTGCAGTTGAAGTGCCCTACAAGTAAAATAGTGGTATTTGGCCTAGGAGCATATACCTGGGGATGTATTTTAGCATTCTAGACTTATTTGTTGGGGACTTTAGTTTTTCTGGGTTCATATCCAGACTTGTAAAGCCAATTTTGTTTGCATATCCCTGTGTTGCTATTAGTTCTGTTGACTTGCACCCTCATTTGGTGGACCTCTAAATTGAGAATCACTAGTCTTGATTGTTGTATTTTGTGTTGGGACACAGGTTAACCTCTTGAAAAAAAGAGGTTTCCTGAAATTAGTCTGTCTACATAAGGACTGCCTTAGGTTGTGTGACTGCAAAAAGTCAACATAATTCAGAAATAGAGCTGAAACCCTAGCATGACCATCTCTGTGTAATGGTCTTGCCATGTGAGTCTGAATCACTGTGTTTTGCCTAACAAAAAGAAACTGCGAAGCAAGTCCACAAAGATGTTCTGTGATTATTTTCTGGGCTAATAGTCCATCACTCTGGGATGCCTCTTCCAAAAAAACTAGGAGAAAAGAGAAATGAATGTGAGTGAGCTGGAGAAGCCAAGTAAACAGGCATCTTCCCCATCCTCTCAAGCTACAGCAAGGTCGCAAATTAAACCCTTCAAAGAAGGAATCTGAAATGTAGCTAATGAGTTGACCTCTGTTTGTGTTGTGGGGTTGTGATACTGGTCATGCATGGTGCCATCATAAGTACAATCCCAGGAAAGGGAAGGGAAAAATACATTGCTGCCAAATTTTAAGACTGCTCAGAGGTTTGTTTTAAATGGATGAGCCACAGTAAGGGAGAGTGTCAGGGAAAGCAGGGCTGTATGGAGGCCTTGCTATTGTAAGGTGCCTGTGTCAGGGAATGCTGAGATAACTGACTTAATGGGGGAGAAGGATGGTGGTCAAGAGTAAAAGGTAGAATGTGACAAGCACGAGGGTTACGAGTCAGTGGAAGAGGGCAAAAAGTTCAGGGAGAAAGGTAGTTCAGAGGGAGTAAGATGGCATTAGCAGCTCAGGTCCCATGCGGTGCATGGCAGGAAAAAGGACTGGCAGAACCAAGCTGCAGCTTGGGGATGCATAGCCCGTGGTAGTGTGGGGCAGCACCATGCATAGGGCAACTGGGCCACCTGAAATGTGTCATTCTCTAGGGTACAGTGCAAAGACATAAGCCCAGTGTCACACACAAACAGCAGTTGAACTAGAACAAAATTCTCTGGCGAGAAACTCGGACACTTTTTTCTTTAGCCAGTATATTAATGAAAAACTCCTATGGCTTTGTATTATTTGCAAGTGAATGTGAATTTTCAGAACATTTAACAAAGTATTAGTTCTAATTATTTTTAAGAAGTGAGGGGAAGGAGGGATGTTCATTTGTCATCTGTTACTCAAAAATAAATAATCTTTATATAGCAAACTTCAAAGCTGAAACAAAGACTTTTATCACCAAGAACTGGAATGAAAAAGCCTGAGGATGAGATTTTTTTTGAAGGATTTGTCCTTTGGGGTTTTATGCAAGGGTGGAAGTTGCATGTTGCCAAATGCTTCCAAATAACGTACATTAACATGGATTCCAGGGGATGAAAAATAAAAACCCAGGGTCATTTGAGCAAGACCCTGTGTTATGCCCAAAGCCCTTGCATTTCCCTTCCTGTTACCATGCACAGATATTGGTGATAGAGCAATCATTGTAACTCCTGCTGTAAAGATGCAGGCTTTCCACAGATGTCTTTTAATCAAAGGAAGTAGAGCTGCAGGCTCTGCCATCTCTCTTGGTAGAAATTTCCATGAAGTCATTGCTGTCGCTATACCCAGTATGCAGCAACCAAGGGAGTTCTTGGTAAATAACTTTCGAACTTCTTGCTACATCCTACAACAAAATTCAGGCCCTCCTCATGGTGGAAAGGTTTGACAGAAAAATTAGGTTAATCTTTTAATGTTGCACCCTAATTGTGAATTTCCATATTTATACTGCTGAGCATCTTAAACATTGAGAAAGGAATTCAGAAAGAAGCTTTTAAATCTTTCTTGAGATTCAAGCAAGTATTTAGCATTCAAGGGCTAAATTAAGCAATTTGAGGTACCTTTTTCTATTATATGAATCAACATGGCCCTGTTTTCTTCAACAGTGCTACACTGTTTTGATAACCTGAATCTTTGGCTTCCTGTTACTTACCATAAAGTGGCCAGGTTGTGTAATATTTTGGTTAATGTTTTACATTAACTAGTCAATGACACTGGAATTTTTAGGCTTAAATTTTTCCTTGAAAAACTCTTGATGATGCTGAATGATTTTAACATAATAGCCATTAGTACTAAAAATGCATCTGATTAATTATGCTAAGATTATACATTTTTTTAATACAAATATGAAGTCACTCTAAATGAAGACTTTGTGCATAGATCAATTATACTTTGCTTATAAATCACTACTGTAAAAACAATTAGCATAATTCCAACAAAGATGAATACCAAGTAGGAAAAAAAAAAGCCAGAAGAGGACAACTGAATTAAGAGATTCATGGTTTGGAAGGAAACATGAAAAAAACCCCAAACCCTAAGCAAACGCAAAAGTAATATCTAGTTACTTAAGAATTACATTGATGTAGATAGATTTTTTTTCTTGGCTCTGGGGAATGAAAGTGAGATACAAAGAATATGAGCCATGACTCACCACGTGCAGCCTCTGCTGGCAGCACTGCTGCAGCTGGAATGGCCCTGGCCACCCATTCTCTTCTGTCCTGTGGCACACAGCATCCTGTGGTGTTTTATTTGCAAAACTGAGGTGTTGATGATGTGGTGTCTGTGCAACTTCTTTATTACAAACACCACCTCGAGGTGAGGGATGCGCCTGTTGACTAAACTGAGCAAGGTCTGCTGTTCATAGAGCAGCAGATTCTGCTGCTGATTATGATTCTGTGAAGCACCGGAGGTTGTTCAGAAAGGATCTTTAGTCCAGTCAGATGAATTTATTCCTTAAATAAATTCTACTCAGGAGTGGAGGGACACGTGCTTCAGAAGGGGATAAATAAAAGGGGATAAATAAAAGGGGATAAACAAAAATGGGAAAATTTGCTCCAAGCAGAGCGTCATTCTCTGTGCACAGTGTTGTGTGAAATGCACAAGGATGTCGTCAGGAGTTTGAATTTCCCGGTCTGTGTTTGGAAACTGGTCTGAAAGCACTGACCTCCTCTGTCTGTCCTGGCATGTCAGTGTTGTACTCCTGCTCACCGGCTGCAGAAGCAGCCACTGACAAGAGCCAAGGGAATAAGACAGCTTGAACTGCTGTTCCATAGCATTTTGATTGCATGCTCCTGCTAAGTTTCAGTCTGCCACAGAACAGCTACGATGTAAATTACTGCCCATTACACTTTGCATTGGGATTTTGTATATGTACTAGGCATAAGGCTTTTGTAAAGGGAAAAAAAAATTAGTTTTTAGATGAACATATCTACTGTGTTGAAAACCTGTTGAAAAGATTGCATTAAACATTTATCAAAAAGTCAGTAAAAATAGTCCTTATACATAGACATTTAATTTAATGTTCTAAAAATAATTTTTGAACTTACCCAGTACATACTGTATCTTTGACTTTTAACAAACAGACACTCCTTTATGTAAACGTAAAATATGCCAATGTTTCTTTTAACTACATAGCCTTTTTTTCTCCAAATAAATTTATTAAATTCTGTGCACAAAATCATACTGCAGTCTGCTATTTAGCCTATGGTGCCTTAGAGTTACTCAAATATTTAACAAAATGGAGATAATGTAAATACTGCCAGAAGATCACTAAGGCCAAATATTTTCTCTATTCACTTTTTACTGCACTTGCTTTCTATTGCTATTTAAGCCTCTTTTATTCAGCTTTGTAACAGCTTTAGCATTGTAGCCAATGTAAATGTTTACCTTCAATAAATCAGAATTTGTTCAACAAGCACTGGGCATTTGGGCACTATTTTGAGAACTGTGTTCAAAGTTAATACAGCCATCTAAGAATTAAACTGCATCTGAAGCAGTTTCTTGACTTTTGCTAATCTCAGTGACATCTAAAAGTTATGCCATGCTTTTACACATGTTCTTGAAATAAAATTTTTTTGCAGTGATATTTTTAAAAACACTTAGATGAACAGTAAAAACAGCTTTTCTTGCTGTGTTTATCTGGGCTACCCAGCTATCATAAAAGCATTATTTTGCATGTACAGTATCATAAAATGCATAAAGATGTCTCAAGATGCTTTCTATAATTGCTTTTAAAGAAGTCCTCTGTTTTTCTGTAGAGCTGTTTTTGTCATGAAAATACAGCAAATATATGACAAACCATGTCATACTTTAATGTGGCTATGTTTAAAGTATAAATACACATCTGCAACTCATAAAATACGCAGACATTTGTGGGACTGGTTATTAATTCAGTGAGTGTACTGGCTTTTTCACTACTTGTGAGCTCATGTTAATTATATAGGTAGATATAGCTTGCAACTTTTGAAAGTTTTACCTTTTATTTGTTAAATTTATTATTTTGTGATTGCAGATTTTGAGTTGAAAGAGTCGAAGTGGTACTTAATATTATTTTGACTGCTATGAAGAGTATTACACAAATATAACTATCAGAGAGACAAAAAGATACATCATTGCTACTCTAAATGACTGATAAATTTGCCTTCAATCTAAGTGTACAGGCTGGGGCTTGAATTCTCTAATGCAAGAGATATTCCAAACTTTGGGGATCTTAAATTTGGAAGCAGTGACTTCCAAACTCAGGGGAAATCTCAGACCTCTGTAGAATTGGTACCCACAGAGAGCAGGAGGGACAGAATTTATATTTGCTTTGGCTTAATTTACTTCATTTCCAAGTGGCTGGGTCACAGGTTCTCTCAATATGCACCAATATTAAGTTTTCTGTTGAGAAGGTTTTTGGTATATTGTATTCACCTGTTGAACACTTCCATGTGGGACCCAAGAGATTAGTAATCCAGACAGTAATTGACAGCAGTAAAAAGTTATTTCAATGGACAAGAGCGACTCTCAAATTCACACATTGCATTTTTAACAGGAGGAAGAGGAGAAAATCTTCTAAGAAAATACCACCATTGCAAAAAGTACATACTGTTTTCATTAAGCCATGTTTGCACACTTGACTAAATTTTTTGGAATTAGTGTGCAGTGCAGTTTGGAGCAAATAATTCTGCACAGGGATCACAGCCTTGGCCCCCTCCAAGAGGAATTTGTCCTGAAATACTGTGAGGCAACTTAAATAGAACTGCATCAAATGAATGAAGCCAGTAGTAGTTGAGGGCCACAACTTTGCTCTGAGCATAGTGCAAACATTTTAAGAGAAGAAAACTGTAAGGAGTGGATCAAAGGGTTCAGTACCTTGCAAAAGCCTAGTGTCAAAACAGGTGAAAAACAGGAGCAGCTTTTGGAAAAAAAAATGAAATTGGGATTTTTATTAGACAACATTGTAGATCCCTCAGGTTGATTTTCTTAAATGTTGCAAACATTTTCCATTCACAGTTAAGGGAGAGAAGTGTAATTCAACACACAGAAATTGAAGCCTCTGAACAGGGCATAAGACCCTTTTACCATCAACACTGTTTGCAGCAAACCCATGTGCAAGGCGTCAGCTATTGGATTCCAGCCAGTTCCAGAAAACTGGCATTTTGCAAGATGCTGAAGCTGTGGGAATTACACTAGCAGCAGGAACAGTGACTGCTGCAGAAGCAAGAACAGCACAAGTCTCCAGAGATCGTGTCTGGAAAAAAATACAGGAACTCCTGGCTTATGGTTTGTTCAACAAAAGCCAGAGCTTATCATCAGCAAAGCAATTCTAATTTGTAACTTATAAAGAGAAAGCTTTCCATTGTTTGGGAGAAATGAGAAGGAAATAAAAAGTAATTTTCTTTAACCTGCTGTCCTGTAGCTGGATAGTTCAGTCTAGTAGCATGTCTGGGTCATGCTACTGTGTCCCACTGTACTTGCATGTAGCATGTTTGCTTACAGCAGTAGTTAGCAGCTTTCTTACAGATCTCAGGCAGAATGAGGAATGTCTCAATTAGCTGACAGTTCCTTGGAGCCAGTCTTATATTTTATATACATATTCTAATGGAGTCTGTACAGGTAAAATATTCCAGAAAGGGAATAGGTGGCTGATACTTTCCTTGCTGGTTTTCAAGTCTGATCAGACTGTTCTCCCCATGTGAGCTGCTCAACAAACAATTTTGCTGACTGTTTAAAAAAAACTTCATCTCTCCTGATCCTCCCATCTCTCCTAGTCAAATAGCTTGGAGTTTGGGTGTATTTCTGTTCACAACCATCTACCAAGGTTAATTCAGTATGAAGAAGTTCAAAGATGAGAGGAGTCAAGAGGCTAAACTAATTGGAATAGGTATAAATGTAATTTGAGTGTATATAGAGGAAAATATGTAAGTATCTATTTAAAATTTTGCGTATATTTATAGGAAAGTTGAAACAGAACTTTTGATTCAAAACTAAGGATCACCATCACTGTTTACAACACTTCTGACAAATGCAGTGTATTACAAACTGCCCTAATATGATAGGTTTTGGTAGATTTGACTTGCTGACTTTTTGTCAATGATATGTTTTGCTAGAGGCTTTTAAATTTTTGCCTGTGGGGAATTCAGTCACGCCTCCTTCGTATGTGTTATCATATAGCTAGCATGTTGTGCTTCATGCGATATTCCATATATGTGAAATTGTATTATTCCACTCTTTGGCTTTTTATATCTTACGCAAACTTTGATTTCATGCTTGCCATGCTAATCAGAAGGACATGAATATCAAAAGATCTTTTAGCACCAGTCTCACTTCAGATTCCTTCAGATACTTCATGCTTTGAAACTTTGCATCCTTTTTTTGAGCTGCATCTCTTGACAGTACTAATAACATTTGGTGCATTTTATGCCCCGGTTACAAAGGTCTTTAGGTGGTTGCTAAACAACTTGATAAACCTGAGAGGTGCCACTTCTGTCTCTCTGAGAGTTATCTTTTTTTGTCAAGATCTCTTTTTTTTTCCTAGGTCTCCAATAGTCTCCTCCACCACCAAAAAGTTACAAAAAAATTAGAGGACTTGTTGGAGAGATGATAATTTTTGCCATTTGTTACGTTGTTCAATGGTTTCATATTCTGAATATCTATGCTAATGTGACCTGAATTTCTGATCCGTTGCAGATCTCTTCCCTGTCACTGCTTACAGAGCTAACCTTTACAAGAGCATCAGATATGAGCATTAAAATACAATACTGAATATATTTCAGTTAAAATGCAAGTGTGCAGCCATGAATAGTAAAAAAAAGTATTGAAACTACAGTCCTTCAATATGAAAACCATGTGTACAAACTGTTAACTTGTACATGAGAACAAAAATGTGTGGCCAAATAGGTATGCCAAAAAGGATGCTGTTAAAAGCTAAAGAGTTTTATAAACACGATTTCCTGTCATAATTTTCTTTCATCTAAGCAAATTTGGCAGTATAAGTTCAAAATACTCCCTACCTGTAGTTCCAGCTCTGTCTTTAAGCAGGGTTCAGATTGAATTGCTAGTCCTTCCTTCACAGATTCTTCTTTTCCTGTGTTTTTATGAGGAAAGCTTACTGGGTTCTTAATTACTTTGAAGAGTGTTATTGATCTTCTAAATTAATCTGCTTGAACAATTTCCATAGATTGGTTTGAAATGGCTTTTTCATCAATAAGCTACCGAAGGCATTTGCTTCCTTTCCATGGAGATTTTTTATGTTTGTAAACCTCAAGTCTTGAGTTTTTTTACTTGAACAAATCTTTTCTTAAGGGGATTGAAAGACTTGATGGTATGTGTGCATGAGATTTATTATGAAAATTTTTACTTTTGTCTTTGTAAGTGGTGTCTCAGTGGCCTGGGCAGCAGATTCTTTGGTGTAGTGCAACAATTTATGAATTGGTCCCAATGAGGACTGATTTTGATTTTGGCTTTTAGGGCATCATTGACCCACTGGATAAAGCTAAAAATTCTGACTATTCTGATCAAATTCTGTTGTCTGTAAATTATGTTACTTTGTGTAAACTGTTCCTTTACATTATCTGCTCTGTGAATCTCTATTCATATATATTCCTGCCAACTCTACTATGCATGAATGCAAAGAAAGAAACAAAGGTACAATAAAGATGTAGTTCATGGTCCCTGCTGACTGGAAATTGTGTGTGGATTCATGTAGGGTAAAATTGTGCAAGAGGTCGCTCTAGCAGTTTTGTGAGCTGAACAGTTGCCTTTCATGCCCAGCAGTGTTCCTGGGCCTGTTCATTTTGCTTGTATAGGCATAGCCGTCCTGGTCAGGCTTGGTCTGTTTGTTTGTCTAGATCAAGGTCCTTGATCTGAAGCGACAAAGGTATTCCTTGGTGGAAGACTACATTTCTTAGGGCACTGCTGTTCTTGCTTTTTACTTTGTACAGTTTCCTGTGGCGAAAGCAAATGCAAAATGGATGAAGAATACTATTACTTTGATTTGTAGCATAATTCCTACATCATGAGTAAGTGATTCCACAGCATTCAGGCCTTTACATACACTTCAGTATCCACAATAATTAACTTCAGTTTTCTCTGACTAGACACATATATACACATGCATATATCCTCTTTAATTTTGATATTTTGATTGCTAAGTAGGTCTTTGAATACAAGAAAGTGGGCACCATTGTTGTATGTACACAGAGATTGTCTAGACTTGCTGAGAAAGCTGAGGAAGTAGAGCTCGGTTAGGAACGATTTATATCAGCGCTCTCCTAAACAGAGACTACTGAATCCTGTGAGTGATTTTATGAAAAAATGTGAGCAAATGTCTACTGGAAAGTTAATTCTCCGTGATCAGAACAGATTCAGAACCAAGCTTCTTGGGGTGCAAGGCTTGTGGTTCAACATATTTCATCCCACCAGCCCCAAAACAAGGATTTGATTAAATACTTTTACTTGCTCTTGTTTTGTTTTCTTTTTTTTTTTCTTCCCCACCAGAAACTTTCTCTGGGCAAATAACTATATTCAAAAACTTTTCTAACTGTAAAAGCCATTGCCAGTTAATCACAGCTATCAGTTTAAGGATGTGATTTCCACAAGTTAGTCCCTTAGATTTATGGTGCTCTCTATGATTTTTATTTTCTCCCCACATTATGAATGCCTCATTTCTCTTAAGGGTCATAAAAACTTGAAAGGTATAGTAGCAATATACAGTGCAGACTTCCTTGCACCCTCTTGCTGGTCTGCATAAAACCTGGACTGAGGTACTCATTTCCTGCAGTGATTAATCAACATAATGTGATCACTTGATGAAAATCAGGCTATAGTAGTTAGATATTTTGAAGAGGAATGTTGGGCCTGAGGTTTTTGTTTCACAGAGCCCTTTCACCAATGAGTGAAATTTATTCCCTCTCTTGTGGTTTGAGCTCATCTCTCTATCTTTAATTTTGATTTTATTTCTTTAGGTCAGGATTTTGGGCCAACCACCTAAGGGCTACTTAACTGAGGAAGCAATTTTGCTTACAGGATTGTTCCTTCAATCTCCATGCTAGACCAAACTGCTGGTATGAAATGCCTTTCCAACGTGTTTTTTGGTGGGCAGGGTTTGCTTTCTGCAGGGTGCACCAGGCAGCATGCCTTAAAATTTGGCCATTCCTGCAAATTCCCTTTGAACTGAGTGCTGTCTTCATGGACCTGAGCCACGGGGTCCTTCACCTTCTCCAACTTGCCCATATGAATTTTACTTGTCTCATGCAGGTTCAAACTGAACTATTTTTTTTTAATTTAGCTCCAGCAGCTTCAGAGGCTCACTTAGAGTAGAAAATGTATTCTTGCTCAAGAAAACATTTAGTTTTGTGCTCACATTTAAGCATTTGCATAAATGCTGTCTTGAAACTATACTCTGTTTTTGCCACAAAAAGTATCAGAGGGCTGGAGGACCTCTCCTATGAGGACAGGCCAAGAAAGCTGGGGCTGTTCTGTCTGGAAAAGAGAAGGATCTAGGGAGCTCTTATTGTCTGGTATTGTCTGGTTAGGTACTGGGTTTCCAGTACCTATATGAGACTTAAAAGGAAGACAGGGAAAAGCTTTTTGCCTGGGCCTGCTGTGATAGGACAAGGAGTAATGGTTGTAAAATAAAAGAGGATTGATTCAGACTAGATGGAAGGCAGAAATTCTTTACAATGAGAACACTGAAACACTGGAACAGGTTGCCCAGAGAGGTAGTGCATGCCCCATCCCTGGAAACATTCAAGGCTGGATGGGGCTCTGAGCAACCTGATCTAGTTGAGGATGTCCAGGCTGATTGCAGGAGGTTGGATGGCGTTTACAGATCCCCTCCAACCCAAACCATTCTATGATTGTGTGGAGAACATTTACCAGAATGTAATCACCTGGCTATTTCCTGGCCAATCTCTGAGGGCTGGAAATCTGTCTCCTCTCTTTCCCCAGTACTGGCTAGACAGTATTGCCTCTGTCTCTTCTTATGTACACTTAAAGAGTTTCGTGTGAAAAGTGGCTATGCCACTGGGGCACAAGCCCTGGCCTAGCATCAGAAGACCTGGCTTTTCTACCATCTGGGTTTGCTGCACTACCAAAGAAGTCACCAAACACATGCTTTTGTTCAATTTATTCTTCTCCTGTGTAAAAGAGGTCAGCTGGTAGAAAAAATGAAACAAAATGTGTGAACTCCCTGGTGGACTTATGGAGTGATACTTTTGAGATCTAACACCAGTGTTGCAGTAGCGAAAATATAACAGCCTGAGCTTTCAAACACTTGTCAAACTCTCTGTTGACCTTAGTATAATCAGATTTGGATTCTCATCAATGCTATGTGAGATGAATGTATTATACCCTTTCCTCCACAGTCCCGTTAAATATGGGTGTGCATGCTAAACTCGAGTCAGAGCCTGTCTTCTACACAGCAGTCCTGAGAGAGATCAGCCTCAAAAACTACAGAAATGCATACAGTGTGCCATACCTAAGGGAAAATAGTGCTAAGAATCTGTAACTGTAAGGGTAGAAACTTCTTTCTGAACAAGGAAGAAAAAACCTTGTGTCAAAAGATGTAGGAACAGATGGTAGTGATTTATCCTAAGTAGGATGTGGGATTTGGGTTCTTCCTACTGTTCCAAGAACCCCTTTTCCATTATCCTCCTTGTGGTGCAGGGCAGCAGTTCTCAATTCATAACCCATGGAAAACCAGGCACACCCAACGCACAACTCCAGAAGAAGATGAGGACAGTGGCATAAAACCACACACGTAATTTACACCAAAAAGAACTGAAAGCACAGAGTATATTTTTTACAATATGCAAAGTGTTCTTCAGCTTATAATACTAGCACAGTAAAAGCAAATATTTTCTGGGTTATGTCATTGGTTGCATGGGCAGAGAGAGGGAAGCACTTCATCAGCAACACTGACATTCCAAGCATTCCCTGAGGAAATCTGGCTCAAGCACTATGCTGAGGTCCCATTCCTTCAGTCCCTCACTGTGGACTTAGCACTGAGAGTCTCAGCCAACACCAGCTGTCAGTAGAAGAGTCCAGGAGAGAGGGAGGTTAATCTTTGAAAGGTAAACCCATAATTTTACAGAACAAGATCTGCAGAAAAGTGAGTGTGTGGGCAATATGTTTTCTACCAGAAATACCAGTGAGTGAGTGGATTCTGGGTAGTGTTCAGGGGGTAGAGAAATGTATGTGCCACGTTATTTTCCCACTCATTTTCCATATAAAAAACAGGGCTATCTTTATTGTTGCCCTTTTCTCCTAAAACTGACTCAAATGAATCATTCTCATAGGACTTTCTTTAGCCCTGCTTCTAAACTTTGTAAGTATACTAAACTGAGAAAACTGGCTGCTGGAATTCCTGTAAGAGACTGGCTATCAAAACACTTCCCAAAGCAAAACAAGTCATGTCAGAGAAAAGGTAATACAGCAATGTGTGCCACTCACAATCTGGTCTGTTCTTCCCAGTGGAGCACATATGAAATTTAATTATCTCAATCTAAGTAAGCAAATCATAGAACTGAATTTTCTACTAGTGATAAACTATATTGTTCTTTCATAAAAGCCAATGCCTTCCTTGGCAATCATTAATAAGGAAAATGAGATGTGCTCAGTTTTTCCTAAGAGAATAGATACAATACACCTACCTTCTCTGCTCGTTTTTGTAGAAGTATTTGCCTGCAGCTGCCCAGCAGGTATCTAATCTCTGTAAAAGTACCATCTAGTTCATGTTTTCTGAATTTAATGTTAATATTGGTTTGAATAGGGATTTATACTGTCATGGGCAAAGCAGACTCATCTTCAGGATATTAATTGAATTTATTAACAAAATCAGAGCAGGGTAATGAGAAATAAAATAAACCTTAAGAACACCTTCCCCCACCCCTCCATCCTTCCCAGCTCTACCTCCTCCCCCACAGCAGCATAAGGAGACAAGGAATGGGGGTTATGGTCAGTTCAGCACATGTTGCTCCTGCCACTGCTCAGGGAGTGGAGTCCTTCCCCTGCTCCAGCGTGGGGTCCCTCCCATGGGAGATAATTGTCCATGAACTCATTTAACATGAGTCCATCCCACAGAGAGCAGTTCTTCACAAACTGCTGCAACATGAGTCCCTCTTCCATGGGGCGCAGTCCTTCAAGGACAGGCTGCTCCAGTATGGGTCTCCCACAGGGTCACAGGTCCTACCAGGAAACCTGCTCCAGCATAGGCTCCTCTCTCTAGGCCTGCAGGTCCCTGCCAGGACCCTGCTCCGGCAGAGTTTTCCCATGGGGTCACAGCCTCCCCTCAGGCATCCCCCTGCTCTGGCATGGATTTCCTCCAGGGGCTGCAGGGGGATCACTGCATCCCTAGGGACCTCCATGGGCTGCAGGGGTACAGCTGCTTGACCGTGGGCTCCACCAGGGGCTGCAGGAGAATCTCAGCTCTGGTGCTTGAAGCACCTCCTGCTGGTCCTTCTCCACTGATCTTGGTGTCTGCAGAGCTGTTCCTCTTGCATATTCTCATCCCTCTCTTCTCTGGCCACAGTTACAACTGTGCAATAACTTTTTTACCTTCTCCAAATACGTTATTACAGAGGCATTACTACAATTCCTGATGTGCTTGGCCTTGGCCAGCATCGAGTCTGTCTTGGAATCGTCTGGGATTGGCTCTGTTGGTCACGGAGTAAGCTTCTGGCAGCTTCTCACAGAAACCATGCCTGTAGACCCCTCATTACCAAAACCTGGCCAGGCACACACAATACATCAATACATCTTCTTGACTGAAGTAGGATAAAATAATTTATCTCTGTGAATAGCTGAATATTTATTTTCTTGTCTGTGAAATGTGCAGTTCAAAAATGTGTAATGTTTCTACATGTTCCTTCAGCATGAGACTTGGGAGATTTGATTCTCTTGGAATATGATACGGTTTTCTTTCCATGTTCTTTTGGTGTGAGAGTAAGGGTTGTCTTTTCACTGAGATATCGTCTAGAGTAGGACTGTAGAAATATACCAGTTAAAGTTCAAAACATGGCCTATAACCTGCACATTTGTATTTTATATTATTTACACTTCAGAAGAATTATTATTTCATAAGATTTTTTTTAAATTTTATTTTGACTTGGAAAGAACACTAGCAATGGTCTTTAAAGATGTATATTGGCATGCCAGCAACTGTTAAATGAGTACACATTTGTATATATTAAATCCTAGCAAAGAAGAGCAAGGTTTTCGCCATGGAAAGATTGGCCCTGATGTCAGCATGAGAAGTACACATGAGATGCATTTAGCAAACCTGACTTGCCAAAATATACTAACATCTCACGAGGTAACTAAAAAGGAGTGATATACAAGACAGCCACTCCCAAGCATTCTCTGGATGGTCCTATCCCTGTGTTTCCTCTGATTTATTGTTTTTTCTCTTCATATGTACATAGATAAAATGATACATATACAAAAGGATAGGAAAGCTAGAGTGATAGTAAAAGTGACTAAAACCAAAAATAATTTTTAGCTACTGGGAGCTGTTATCCAAGGCAAAAGAGCAGATATATCTGTTCATTTTAAACATTTGCTTGACTGGTGCTTTTGCAGAGACCACATACATCCTTCTGCATATTTCCAAGGACACCGATTTAGCCAGGTGTTCTTGCTGGATTGGTGGTAATAAAACTAAATTATTTCCAAACACAATGACTGTGGTATGTTAAATACTTTGTATAAATAGGTGAGGAAAATCCCTAACATATATTTGTCTCTCACCTGTTTTAATCGGAAATGGTTCCTGCCTCCCTAGGATGCCCTCACTGTGGCAATGTTTTGATTGACTGCAGTGTCTTGTTCATGAATGGGTATTTCTTCTACTTATATCTCATAGCTATGAATGTATGAACTACATTAAAATTTACTTACAGTACTTCTAAGGGAGCTATTATTGTGTCTTTCAGAAAGGGCAGCTGCGGCAGAGAGCAGTAAAATTTCCTCTGGTGTCAACGTTCCGGCATATATGCTGTTCCACAGAAAGACAGTGCATCCAAGCAAAAAATGTGATTGATGCAAAGGTGGAGGTAGCAGTAGGCTGGTAGAAGGGACACAAAAGGAGCATGCAGTGGCCAGCTTGTGATTCTTGGCATCTGCATGTCTGACACAATAATGTTCCATTGGTGGCAGAGATTTCTCTATGCTGGCACTGGATAATTAAACAACATAATTATGTAGCCTAGGAAAACTCCAGTGTGCTCTCCTGCCTCCAGACTGAGCAGCAAGGGAACTTCAGAGTTCTCTGCTGGGACACAGGCATTTTAGCCAGAGCTCCTTACCATTTATGAAAAGATAGGATCCAGGTTCATGCAACAGAACAGACGTCTTTGGCCCATCACAGCAAATTAATGTCCTTCACTAAAACAGGTGCTTAAATAATCTTTGAAATGACAGTAAGGTCATCAGATGTCATTTATTACTTTATTCCTAAATAAGATATTGCATTCACAGAAATGTAAGGGGATGTGTCCTTTCCTTTTTTCTTTCTGATAATCACTGAAAGGAACCATTTCCTCAGAAGAAGAGCCAAAATGTCAGGGTCTGCCATGCACAGTGGGTAGGTGCTGCCACCCTGGGAGCTGGCTTAGCTGCCTAGCAGTTGTCTCTGTGGGAGGGGCGATTAATGGCAGCGTTTCACACTACTTAGAAGTCCTTGCAAAACACCTTTTCTGGTCATGCAGATAGACTGAAATGGAGGTGACAACATTTTTATCTTGAAAATTGTGCTGAGAAACAGCAGGACACCCTAATGGAAGCCATGCAAACACAGGAAGAGGGCATTTCTTAGACTTGTTTTTCAGCTTAGTTTATACATCCAAAGGGCGTGCTCTTGTTGGCGGCACAGCAAGCTCCATGCACTGCCTGAATATCCACGTTCAGGGTAATATTGCCTCCAACTGCTTCTTTAGCAAGAAAAATTCTGCAGTCTGTCCAAAGATCAAGGGTGAAGTTTTCATAAGCAATTGATGTATAAGAACCTCAAATTCCATTTTAAACCCCTTTCTGCTTACAGTACTTCTGTAACCTTTTTACTTCTTCAGCATGCTGATTTCCAGGAGAACTGGATTTCTAAGCTTATCATTTCTGGGCACAAGCATGGATAGCTGCAGCCAGTTAGGTGCTGATGTACATCATGATATCTGATTTCTTACTGCCTCGGAAACAAGACTGCACAGGAATATTTGGAAGAAAAAACAGTTTTATTGGGAAGTGGCAATTCAATAAAGTTTAAGAATGCTTTCTGTATGCCCTATCCATTGAACTGTACAAGGCCGGGTTGGAGGGGCTTTGGGCAACCTGGTCTAGTGGAAGGTGTCCCTGCCCACGGCAATTCAATTCTATGATTCAATGTCTCTAAGTATTGTCTTCTGTGAATTAATATTAAATAGAGACAAGCAGAAACCCTGCCAATGCACAGTTGAGGAGGCTATGTTCCCAAATTTCTGTCTGCTGGGCAGTCAGCCAGCCCCCAGGAGCATTAGGGATCTCTGCTTCCACAGTACTGCTCTGTAGTAAAGAAATCCCAAGGATACTCAAGGATTCCTGGGACTCTGTCAGGACATTAGGAAATGAGGAACTGGGGAGGATCTCAGGATGCAGATAGTGTCCTAGAATTGTGCTACAGCATGTTGAGCTACCCTTGAGAGTCACTGAAATGCTCACATCTAATGTTTTATTTCAGAGTTTTTTGTGTCAGATTTTCCACTCTGATAGCAGGTTTGTAATGCTTATATTTCACTCTAGGAAAGAAGACTTCTCAAAGAGCTTAGTGTTGTTTGCAAACTCAGGCTTTGAACCAGAAACTGTTCTTGAGTTTGGTAGGTGCCCTTAAAAATGTTGGACCAAATTTGACCATCTACAGTGCAGCTCAGAGCTTTGTGAGAAGGACATCCAAGCACTGTAATAGGTCTGTTAGTGCCACTTGTATAGCCAATACTTACATAATGTAAACTTGTGCCTCTGGTAATTCATACCTGATAAATATCGCACTCAGAGTGTTTGTTTATTTTCCCTTCCTGCACTGCTCAGGTCTTCTGAGGATCAATTATACCAGTCTTCATAAACCAGTTCATATACCATGTTTTCATGCCACCCAAAGTGACCTTTTCTTTCCTTTTTCTGCCCCAAATAATAGTGTAAGTTAATAAATGTACCACCACCAAACTCTTTAGGGGGTAATCTGTGTTGCATTTATTGTAAGCATATTTCTAGCCTACACAAAACACATTTCTTTTCCTACTACAAACTTCTTATTTTACAGATACTCTGTTTTTCTGGGGAAAAAAAAAGACTCTGAGTTTACAGCTGTTTTTTCACTGCAGGTTATTTCAACACATATTAAATGAAAAATGTCTCCAAGCTTAGTGTCTTGGGATCTGAGTCTCTGTTACCTCCTCTTCCATAGCCATTCATGTGTTGTTTTGTATTCCATCTTCTGTCCTGTACCTCGTCTGCATGTGACAGCATGAAAAATATCTGGTATAGGTGAGAACTACTTTTTAAAAAAACAATTTGGAGTCACTGTTGTTGGACAAAATTTTTTTCAGATATATTGCAAAGAGAGGCGAATTCTATTTACAGGGTTGACTAAATTATTTAGGAGATAAACTGCAGTGAGATTGATGCCTTATCCTAGGCTTAGAATTAAAAGCCAAATACAGTTAGAGGAAAAAAGGGGTTTACCTCGGTATTTATTTAAGGATCCTCTGGTGCACCACACCCAGGCAGAAAGCACCCCTGAAATGCACACCGAAAGTGCACACCCAAAAGATGCACCCCCCCCCCAAGATGCATGCCCCAAGATGCACACACACAATAATTCGCATATACAGTTATAGACCTTGCACATTAGCATATCTATCAAAGATTCCCCAATGAGAGGCTCAAGAGAAGCCCCCGTCCTGAGGAACCTTCCCCCTGGATGGGCCTATCTTGGTTTACAGAATGAGTTCTGGAGAGGACCTTGGTGTCTGGGGCTTTCTGACCCAACTTCGAGGTTTTCAAGATGTTTAGTCTCCTGGCTTAACGGAACTTTGGGTCTAAGCTAGTTATCAGACTTGGGGAATTACAAGTATGTGGGCTAAAAGCACTAAGGATACATGCAAAGCTGTGTAAAAGGGTATGTGGAAGGGTATATGAGAGGGGTATATGAAAAAGCAAAAAATCATCATGGCATCAAGATAAAGCTGGTTTTGCAAATTTCTTTAGGAACAAAACTAGTAATTCTTGTAACAGCTTTTAAAGCCTGGTCCCTTTTCTTCCTCTAGACATGCTTACCACTGTTTCCTGCATGGTTCCATTTTCAAATCTGTGCTTATTTTTAAAGGCTTTTGTAATATATGGTTCCTAACTCCACATACTCCATAACATCAGCTGCAACATGTTTGAAAGCAGTAATTGGACAAGTAATCCTTCCAGGGAAAAACAAATCATGTCGGGTTGTAATGGTCTGAATAGCTCTTATTTCCCATTCTGTGTAAGTGTTTGTGATACTTTGGTGGAAAGAGGGAAGTAGATTTGCTAAAAAACAACTGAAGAGTCTGGCAGAGAAAGATCAAGATAATTTTACCCCTAGTAGATGAACAGGATACAAAATTACACTCAGTTTTTTAGCAGACATAACCGATGGGAATGGGTGAAGTTATCTGTAGTTTTCATCCAGAGAATATATGCTTTCTATATAAAAGATGTCTTTCTATATAAAAGACATCTGTAAGCCTTAAAAGACTTAGAAGGGGAATCATAATGAGTTGTGCTGTGCAGGAACTGAGATAAGATGGGTATGTCTCTATTTCACAGTATTAATTATATAAAACTCTTCATTAGCGTTTTACTCTTCTTGTCACCTAGTTAGACAAGTGGTAAAATTGCTATCTCACAAATTTACTACCACAGACATCTGCCTAGAAGCAATTGATAACTATTCAAATGTACAAGAAGTTGCCCACTAGGGCCATTCCAAGTCCATTGACTATAAAGCAGAATCTTTATGGGGACTGCAAGTACAGGAATGCCAAAATTAATGAAAATATTCCCATACGTATTCCCATAGAAGGCTAATTCCCACAGGTAACAAATTGCATAAAAGTAACTTAAATTGTTTTTCGCAGGAGAATTTGCTCTTAATGAGACAAGGTTTTTTTATTCAAAGATGAATAAAGAGGTGAGAAAATAAGCCATTATTTGCAAATTATTTCCAACAAGAAACTGTGGGGTAATTGTGGATAATCCTTTGAGAATATGAGGTCTGTATTCAGGGTAGTCCAGAAGACAAATTATATTATAGGAATTACTAGGAAGGAATTTGAGAGTGAAACCTGTGGTCTCTATACTGTTCAGATACTTAGTTCAACATATTGTGTAATATAAAACTATAATCATATATAATTATAATTAGATATCGCAGCAGTGTACATATGTGGCTAGATTCTCTATACGAGAAACATTTGACTCTTCAGCTTGTGAAAAAGTGTCCTTAAGGACAAAAGCTATGTAGCTTTTGTTGGCACCATAGAAGAGGTGAATAGAAATGATTCATCATTATTATAAAACAAGCACCACAAGGCACACCATAAAGTATACAAAACCAAACATGAAAAATGAGGTGCTTTCCTCATGACTCACAGTGACATTATGAAATGCATTGCCACAGGATGTTTTAGAGGCTAAAAAAATAAATAAGATAAGTTAAGAGAGGGTGAATCCATCAAATGATATGATGATCCTACTTCAATCTGTACTTCATCAGATCTCTGTGTCAGTTTAGCTGGAAGCCAAGGGGGTAAATCAGGAAAGAACCACAAACCTCTTTTCTATATAGGTGCTACCAGACATTGCTGTAGACAGACTACTGAGCAAGACATGGATTTGTATCAGGTCATATTTTTCTTACCAAATTATGCATCTGCTTTGAAATGTATCTAACTCTTTCTGGTGATAACAGTCTTTACAATTATTTTCCTTTCATATTTGGGTGCGGCAGGAAGAAATACTTTCAATATCCATTTTATACTTAAGTTTTTCTGTTGAGTATAAAAAAGGAATCATTTCATAGTTGTGCTTGTAAATGTATTTATAAAGCTATATTTTAATTGCTGCATAGTTTTTGAATGGAATGTAGAGTGGGAAACCTGACAAGTAAATGAAGAAAGCAGGTAGTTCCTGCCTCAATAAATTGATCTGTCCTTAGTAGAAATGCAAGATCCTGTGCACACTTTGCAAATAATTATTTTATATGTTGGCTCAAGATTTAATTTGGTTTTAGATTGTAAAATAGAAAGAAAACAGATAGTGTATTTCAGAGAGAATGAGTTTCTGAAGTATCATGTGGATATATCAGCTGTGCATCCATTAAGAGCAAGCTTCTTGGCAACTGTATGAATGCCATTCCTTTGCTCATGTTTTTTATAATATTTGTACAAGAAAATAACTAGTTCCTGCCTTTTAATTCACCTTCCAGGTCTGATGTTGCTAATAGAAAGCAAGATCCAGACTGATTCCCATCCAACTTTGATGTCTTCCTGCATCCTTTCATCTAGTCTAATTCACTCCTTTGCCGTTATTTTATTTCTCTTTCCCTCTCTTCCCTGCTCTGTACTCTCCTCAATCTCAAAACAAAATATAACTTGATCAAGTAAAGATATCATCGTGGTATGCTTAAGGAAGCTGTAACTATAGAAGTACACACAAACCTAGGGGCTGCATATCTGATAAAGTTCCAGTCCTTCTGCTCAGGCACACAGAGCCTGGTACTTGTTTTCAGCATTGTGTAAAAATAAAGCAGGCTTTGATATGCCTTATCAAATAATTCTTTTGAAACGGCAAGCTCACATGTCTTCTAAAGACACTAATCCCACATTCACATTAAATCATGAGATGAGAGAGGGAAATACAAACTGTAATTTAATATCAATTATATAGAGTATGTCTCAGTTGCACTTGAAGATAAGAATATAGATGGAGGAAGAGCTTGAAAGTGATCAGGAAAGTGGTTCAGGATTTTAAGCCAATATTAGAGGAAGAGTGAAAATCCCTATTTTAAAAAAAAAGAAAACATGAAACAGACATCATTATAAATTGAAAAAAAACCCAGATTCTAAATCTCAGCATGAACATACACAAACTGGATCCCAGCAGACCAAAATGAAATGTCTAAATCAGCAGTGTGCTCCTGGGTTTTCATAATACATACACTGAGAGAATATGAAACAGCAGGGTGATTTCACAACTCTGTCCAGTCAAAACAATGGAAAATATTGTGAATGCTCCTAAGCAGCCGTTGCTCAGCTACTGCCAAACACCTGCGACACATTACAAAAAAGACCAGACATCCTCTGTTAAAACATGGAAAATATTAATCATTAAGATGGCAGAGTGCATTTGATCTCTTTAGCCTCAGCTGAAGTGCCCCGAGCACTGCCTAAAGTTTTGCATGGCAGGAAGAACTGCAGTATGCTGGTAGCTGCCAAGTCCCTGCCTTTGCAGAAGGAGTTGGGTGATGACCGCTGAATTGTTTGTACAGTAGCTAGCACAGTAAGACAGTTGTTGAGAGATGAAACAGTAGGAATAATAACAGCAATAACAATAAAATAATTGTAATGCACTTACGTTTCAGAAGTAGATCTTAAAGCCAGGAACACAAATACTTAAGAGTTAGTATCAAATAATGCCTATAGTAGTACAAAGAGTATCATCTCTTCCTGATTCTCCTCAGAACACACTTCTGCCTTGCGGATTTTTAAAAAATACACCAAAACACACAGTGACAAAATAACAAATAGCTGACAACCCAGAACAGAAATGAAGATCTCTACTATTAGAGTATGTATCTTTCTTTGCTTTTCTAAAGGACAATCACTTAAAGGATTAGTGTAATGACAGCTATCAACTTCAGCTCACATAAGGCAGACCCTGAATAGTCTCCAGTAAATAGTCAAGTATTACACTGCAAGTTTCTTAGACCACTGGAATTACGGGATTCACCCAGGAAGCCCCAAGCAGTCGCCCTAAGAACTACCATGACTGCTAGCACTTTAACTACTTAAATGCTGCACAGTCTAAAATCCTGGAAAATGCCTGTATCAGTCTCATTTCTAAGTCTTTTCAAAACAGTTGAATTTTCTTTAGAGAAAAGTAGATAATTCTGATCATAATCCCAGAAAATCTCATACTTTAGAAACATTTCAATTTTTTTTTCCATGTTAGTACTGATTAGCTGCATTCGTATCTAAGCTACCTGGATATGTTTCAATTGTGAAAATAGTTTGCTTGTATAAAGACTGTAGCATTTCTTCTTTCTTTATATTTTCATATTTCAATTTAGCTAGGACTCTTCAAGATCTTCTGGAAAGGACCAACGTAACATTTCTGCAGGAAAATTGGCAGTAGAAAGGAAATGCTGATAATAATGTCTCAGTGTTGACTGTGTTCTGTAATGCTGTTTCCTGTGTGGACCTCAGCTGCAAATACTACAGATTTTTTTCTTCCATGTGGCCTACCAAATCCCCATGCATTATGTTTTTAGTCCCTTAGGGTAAGAAAAAGCCTCTTCATAAAACTAAACAACCCAGGCCTATAGGTTCTCCTTTCTTCTCTATTATTCCTATCTGGCAGTTTACATCTGTATATTTAATATACATCTAAGGCAAGCAAGCATAATTCTGCGAACATAAACAGCTGCTGGTATATTGTGATTCATCGTTATGATATGAGTCATTGTAAAATGTCCCATTTCTTCAGAAATCATCAAATTCTACCATCAAAGACAATATGATCTGCTTTTGTATTTATATATACACTCTTTGATAAAGCATTACAAAACATCTTATCTCTGGCTCTGCTTGCTTACCTTTGCAGAGTAGTCTATGCTCTTACGTTCTGTCAACACCACTCACACAGCAAATCTGGATGCTTCTGTAGTGACCTCCAGATTCTTATTTTCAGCTGCTTTGGTCCCACAGGCCTGTAATGGGTAAGTGCCACAAGCCAGTAGTGGTTATTTGGCACACAGATGTTATGATGGGCTGTTCTGAAGCCCGTAACTGATAGAATTTTTTTTTTTTTAACAGATGCTTTTGGCACAATGTTTTTTGTTAACACAGCCTCTGTTATTGTCTACCAACCTTGACACAGTTTACCGAGATGGTTTGACACGCCTGTTTAAATAGAGTTTATTTTCTGCCTAATACTTTTTGTACTACCATTTCTGTAGTACAGATCATCACATTTGGTCTGTTTTGTCTCCTGTCTTCTATGAGATTTAGTGCTGTTCTGGCAGTACTGATGCTTTGCCGTTAACTTTGGGCGAGGTGTACATTATGCGCAGCTTGGAGAGGAACCTGTCTCTAATGCTGTTCATTTTGCATTTTAGATTTTCTCACTGGGGGAGACCTGCAGCTTTCTGGGGCCTATTTCACAATCAAAGAAATGTTACAAGGCAATATTCTAATTAACAAGTCTGGAAAATGTTTTATGAGCAAAGAAGGTTTTTACCAGATGCAGGAGTCAAAGACTTAAGTTCTCAGGTGTTAAAGGCTGTTGCACTGTCTTCATCTTATTTTCAGATCTGTACTTGGAACATATTAATTAGCATATTGGCTAGTATACTGTCGTGGTTTGATGCTGGTCTAAACACCAAACACACAAAATCCAATTATATGCATAAGGGGAATATGGATTTATTGAGGAAAATGTAAAGAAACTTCGGGGCAAAACAAGGTCCACACTCAAACAGTTGCAATCTAAAGGAAAGTTTACCACTAACAGAATGAAATAAAAAAGGAAATGATAAGAAATTAAAGCAAACCTTTAAACACCTTTCTTTCCCAGTGCCTCTTTCTTTACTACAAACCTCTCACAAGTGAAAACAAAGCAAGAACATGGGATTTTTGGTCAGAGTTGCACTTTAAGAGTTTTTCTATGCTTAAGTAAAGGAGATTCTTCTATTGTGCCGTAGAATTTCACAAACCAACAGTCCCGCCTGGAGAAAATCTGTTGAAGTGAGAAAGGTATCTTTCTCATGAATCTTTCGCAGTTTCCCACACTGCCAAGTCACGGGCCACAGGAGAAAATGGGGTTTTAGTCTTTTAAGGATGAGTTATCTCAGCCTGAAAGCAAAAATTTTCTGCTTTGAATCTCTAACAGCTTCTCACAACTTCTATGTGGCCTGGCGTGGGCCTCTCTATAACAGCTTCTCACAGCTTCTGTATGGCCTGGCGTGGGCCTTTCTTTAAAGTCACAGGCTGCACAAGAATTTCCCATCCTCCCAAGTTTTTCCAAATGGATTAAAGTCCTTTCTACNNNNAGAGCTGTGCTGGATGCAAAGGTGCCCCGCCAGCCCCGCCGGTCCTGTGCAGGGTCTCAGTGGCCTCAGATCATCTCGGCCACATGGCCTCGGTCACACGCTGCCTGCAGAGCAGGAACAGCTCTCCCTGGGGGGGAAGGGCTGGCCCCGGCCGAGGGGTCAAGGGGGGGCCTGGCCTGGACCTGGGCCCAGGCCCGGGGCCCTCTGCCTTCGGCCACCCCTCCGCCCTTGAGGCAAGAAACAAAGAGAAATCTCCCATGCTTGCATGGGCTTTTATATGCAAAATTGGAAAAGCGTAATTGGCTCAAAAGCTTGTCAATCAACTCAGATTCAACCTATTACATATACTAATATGATTTGCTGTACTTTTATGCCTAAAACCTCTAACTATGGCATTAGGAATCTTGCCTAAAAGATTCTGCACAAATTCTGTTCTTTTTAAATACTATTATAACAGCAGCATAAAATATCATGGAATGCTGGAATGGTTTGGGTTGCAAGGGACCTTATAAATCCAATAAAGGTCTAATTGTGAATAATTGCACAAAACATTCATTTTGTAACATTTGCAACAGTTAAATTATTTCAACTCTTTTAAGTGGTTTGCTAAAAAAAGTGGATCCCTTGAAAAATTCTGTTATCTCTGTCAATACCGGCTAAACGAACACTTACCAAGCATGTGCCCGTTGATATGAAAAAGGGGAAGCCAATGTCACTATTCTGCTATGTGAGACATTGCTTCTGTCATTTTCTTGAACACCTAAACATTTTGGAAGGTTGCACTGCTCTGAATGGTCATGTGATGGTGTTCAAGCGTGACAGAACTGGAACCTGATGAAAGTTGCAGTGAACTATTGCTGCCAGAAAACATGTACTGCCCCATCACATGGGACTTAATCAAGAAGGTTTCTGGACCACTGAAAGCAGGTCACACAAACAGAAACTTTGCTTGCTGAGGCAAGTCAGGACTTGCTGGGTATGATCATGTTCACAGTGTGCCCTGTTGGGCATATCCCATGTTGGCAAGTCTTTGAGTAATAGTATGTCACTCACTTCTGCTGGAAACTGGCAAAATCTAACTTTGTGGGCTACTTCAAATGTTGATGATACTCATGGCATTTATTTTAGAGCTCCTGTGCAACAAGCTCTGAAAATCTCTGTCTAGGGGGTCTTTTTGGTTTGCTCATCTTCATAAACTTACCACTGAGATGTTGTAAGATTGATTCCTAGAAACTCAGCACCACAGTTATAGTGTAATAACAAATCCTGACATTACTCTGTGGTATTTCAGATACTCAAGCTAGCAGTCACATATCTGTCATCCTCTCAAAGAGTGTTTTCTATGATGCAAATGCATTGTCTAAACTTATTCTGATGTCATGATATCCCTTCATTGTTCACAGTCACAAAGAGAAGTTTCTATAGATTGATCTCTATTCTTGTCAAGAAAATCAGTTTCTGTGATTATGCAATGTAGTTTACTACAGTCAGAGAGACTTTAGTGAAGTTATTTATGGCCCTGATGTGCCAGTAGATAAATATAAACTATTAAGTTCTGTGAACTGAAAATTGACCCAATTCCTTCCTATTTTGCCATGAATTACCCTTCCCAAATGAAACTGGTTGTGGAAACCATTGTTTTTGACAAGTAAATTCAGAAAAACATGTTCATTTATTTTTCTTGTGTTTCTGGTTATTACATGTCTGTCATTAAAACTCTAGCCATTTAGCATGAGGAAGGAGAAAAAAAGGAGTAGTTGAAGCTCTTTGCAAGATGTTACACCACTACAACTGTGTGTCTTTTTCATCCTTATCACTTTTAGTGCTGGCGACATTACATTTATAGCAGTTTTGAAGATGACATTCACCACTCCCAAATATTCCTCACTTCATAGTGGTGTCATCAGTAATTTTAAAAGTCATTCCCAAGGCTGCCAGTGACAAAAGTACTAACTGAGAGTCTCAGGAGAGATATAAGAGCATCTTCTGAAGAAAAAGCTGGAGCAAACCAGCCAAGAAATCAGGGCTTAAGACTCTCCTTCTTGCATAAAGAATAACGTTGTACTTGGTCATGGAGTTGTTTGTTCATTTTGGAGCACGAAGGAAATGTTGACATGTTCCCATGGAGTGGAGAAACTGAGTTATGATTAGTGCCATCAAAACCAGAGAATTCTAAGAGCAAGGATGGAAAGATTTTCCTATAAATTGAGCAATCATTTTAAGAGCCAGTAAAGAGTGAGACAGTGTGGTGCCATTTGATGCCTCTAGAGGCTGCATTTAAATCTTTTATTTCAGTTTTAATTGCATTATTTCATGCATAATTTGCCTCTAAGAGGCTAGGACATTTCTAGGCTAAATACTAAAATTTAGATTGTTTTGTGACAGGAAGGAAAAAAATATTCCTATAGCTGGTTATTTATTTCTTTGTTTAGCACTTCACATAACACATCACTTTCTATCTGCATCTGCAGTATATTATAAAGTAAAAGCTTTTTTTTTTTTTTTTTTTTTTAGAAAATGCCCTTAGTAGATGGTCCCATGTCATAAGAAACCTCCTTAAATAACAAAGATGTTGTCATCTGTCAGGTGCTCTGACTACTCACAACATTATTGATCGAGATAAAAGTGTAAGACAATTACCACAAAGTGGGAAACTGAATCAGAGGTGGGGGGAAAGGGAAAATTAATTTAAAATTATTAAACTGAATCATTGGGATGTTGCCATAACATATCAGTCTGGGGAACTGTGACCTACTCAAGGTTACTCCTAGTGTCATCTATGAAAATATCAGAACTGATTAATGGCACCAGGTGCTGTCCTGTAGTCTGGATTAGGTCTGAGGAATAGTATTTTCAGATACCTTTTTAAAAGTAATGCATCAACATACATGTCAAGTTGTTATTCTGTTCTGCTAAAATTTTAGCATAAATTGGGCCAAATTTTCAGTTTTATTCCTCTTTGTCCCAGTAGGCAGAACAAAACCCCTGCCTGTCACTCCTGCTCTTTGCCTCTCTTTGCCTCAGCATGGGAGATGAGCCTGAAGACTGAGGCTGTGCAGCACCATGCACACAGACCACACAACTCTGTGGCAATCACAGAATTTTTAAATTTTTTTGACAATAAAATCTAAATAGGTTATAGAATTTTCTCTTCTTGTCTTTTGCATTTGGACCTGTTCTGCCTTTTCAGAAGAGTATCTCCCTGACGAAGTTCTTTCTTAGGGTCTGTCATAAGCTCTATACCTCCTGAGGACATCCAGGAAATCATCTAATTCAAGAATTCCTCTTCTGGTAATGAGTAATCAGATTAATTTTTAGGTTAGTATGATTCCTGAGGCAGTTTGGGGGGGGGTGGTGGGTAGGGTGGTTATATAAGGTCATTTAATGTGAGTGGCATGTTAAGAGTTTAAGTAATTACCCACTTTCTTCTGTCAGGGTAAAAAAGTAAGAACCTCTATAGAATAATTTAGCTCACCCTAAGCTACGCACATTTAAGGGAATGAGTCAGCATCTGGAGATGCTGTTTCCAGGTAGGCATGATGTTGAATTCCAGGTGGGAGGTGGATGCTCATCTAAGTAATCAAGAAGGTAAAGCTTTCAACTGTAGCTAGGCACCTTAATAGCATAAATAAAAACAATTAAAAGCAGTTCAAAACAAGTTAGGATCCAAGTCTGACTTTCCTCTCTTGAAGCCACTGTGTACCTTGGTGTGCCTAGAGGCTTTTTAAGTTCTGCCTTTGACTTTGCAAATTTTATCTTACAGTTTATTTTTATAAGTGAGCTGGACACTTTGACCTAAATTTTTAACACATTTGAGCATCTTTCTACTGAAGGCATGACAGAGAATTAGTAGAATTTTCTAAACCCCCAGCTGGTTTCAAGTAGCTTCACTGATGTCTTAAATCCAGTGTATAGTGTTTCTGCTTAGCTAGTTCTAGGTCTCCAGCCAGTGGAGAGCACCTGGGTCAGGGACAGTCCAGAACCATCTCCTTTGGGTTATAGAATCATAGAAGCATTAAGGCTGAAAAAGGCCTCCAAGATCAGCAAGTCCCACCTTTGACTGATCATCACCTTGTCAACTAAAAGACAGCACTTAGTGCCCTGTGTAGTCTTTTCTCAAATATATCCAGGGATGATGACTCCACCCCTTCCATGAACAGTCCAATGCTGTACAACACTTTCAGTGAAGAAAATCTTCCTGAAGACCAATCTGAACCTCCCCTGTCATAGCTTGAGACCATGTCCTCTTTTCCTGTCACTGGTTGCCTGAGAGAAGAGGCCAACCCCCACCTGGCTACAGCCTCTTTTTGGGCAGTTGTAGAGTGAGTTGGTCATCCCTGAGCCTCCTCTTCTCCAGGCTGAACACCCCCAGCTCCCTCACCTGCTCCTCATTTGACTTAATCTCTAGACACCAAGGTCTAGGGACCCCCTAGGTCACTGTATTCTCTGGCTCTTTGAGCCACAGGTGTCAGTAGCTTTTATGTAGACTGAAATAAACATTTTTGTTGTTTTCCATTGTTGGGTTGGATTTTTTTAATTACAAGTTGGAAGTTATGTTTAGTTTGGAATTGCCTCATGATAAAGTCTGAAATTATCATAAATCCTTCACTATGGATGTGCAGTTTGCCTGAGAAATACTTGCTGGTTCGGAATGGACAGTGAAAAAAGGGTTCAGAGAAAGGGGAATAGCTGTATCAGTTTCTGAGAGCAGACTTTCTGGAGGCGGCCTGGGCTGCAGCGGCGCTGCCTCCCTTGCCGGAGCCCACGGTAGATGTCAGGCTCGCACCGCCGAGCGGCAGCGGCAGCGGCAGCGGCCTGTGCCGGGTGCGCTGCTGAGCCAGGGATGGCCACCAGCAGGCTGGTACTCGCCAGTGCTGCAGCTCTGTCTGCCTGAAGGTAAGGTAATCTCCGCGGGGAAAGGCAGCTGAGATGATTTGTTGTTTACTCTATAATCTTCTTTCCACGTTCACTCACTTTCTCCCTTCGGTGATTCACATGTTATACTTACGCTGTCAGATTTGCTTTGGCTTTAAAATGCAGCAACAGTTCACTAGCACCTCTTTTTAATAAAAAGAACCCGTTTTTATAGGGGATGTCCCACACACAGTGGGTGAAAAATGTGCAGACACATGCCCTGATTTTATTTTTTTTCCAAATATAGTAAATGAGTATAACACATCTCTCATCTCACTTTCTATTTGCAGACCACCCCTTCCTCAAAATTCCTTTTTTTGAATCATAGACCATCAACCTCTCTCATTCTCTTGACTGTCCTACATCTTCTCAAACCGGAATAGCAAAAGTTTGGGAAGATCCTGTGAAATACTCTTGACTGTGTCCAGCTCTAACCACACATGACCTCAGTAAATCTATTTGCATATGGACAATTAAATATATACATATGTGCTTTCCTTGTTCATGAGTGTAGCATGATTTCAGTGATAAGACTGGACCCATGAATATAATTGTTTGAGAAAGGCTATTTTAAAATCAGCCAAGAGATAACACTGCAGATATAAGGAAAGAAATTATATATGGAGTGGAGCTAAATGTTGAAAACTAGGATGCCTCAAAGCATTTAAGCCAGCACTCTGTAAAAATGCCCTATATGTTACGCCAGGCAGTGTACAAATGCATTTATTTTGGTGAATATTTACTATTATGCATATCTCTGAGTTAAAAAGCCATGTTAGAAGACACCCTGTATATACATATTTTGTTTATGAAATAGCAAGGCCTTTCAAAGTTTATTTCAATTTTTCATGTTACTTTCAGAACTAATACAGTAAAACAGAGTCTATACTCGACCACGGCTTAAATAAGACCTTAATTTTTTAAAATACTGCATTTTAAATTAACTTCGACTTCCCCTTGTCTTTGTGCTCATTTGGTGAAGCTCACACTGTCATGACAGTGGTTGACAATAATAGATAAAGTGCTGTAGATAAAAATGAGGTTGATACATTTTACATGAAAGCCCTAAAGCAACTGGATTTTTAAATCAACTATCTAACTGGGATTGCTTTCACTTTCCTTTTTAGCACCTCATTAGGCTTACTGCAATTTTCCTGCACTACTAAACTGCTGCCCTAGTCACAGTTCATTTTCCTCCTCTTATGTCCAATTATTCTGTTTACTGAAAATTATCATATTTTAATTTCACAATAATTTAATTAAAATAGTTCATTTTAGAATATAAATCAGCAACACAGAGCAGCACTATTCTGCATTCTTCTGTTACAGCTCCGTGACATCCTGGGAAACAGCACAGCTGTCACAGCTTGTGGGAAACACCAGGAGAGTTTGTACCATCCCTTCTTGTTTTTAAATGTCACTGAATGCCCTACAACATTTTCAGGTTTCTAATGTCCCAGAGCAGTAGCAGCACCTCTGCAATGTGCCCAGAAATCCTGGATGAACATCCAGTTTCTTCTCACTGACATTCCTTTTGTACTGAGCTTCCTTTAGGCTTAGAATTGCGGTGCCTCTCTTGGGCATAGCCCCTCAGTGTGCCTCTTCTGACCTGTCTTCCCCAGCTCCAAACACCAAGGCAAAAGGAGTTTTAGCAATCTTCAGTACAAATACCTGGGTTCTGCAAACACTGGGTTTAGCACACTGAGAAAGATGTGAAATTATTCAACAATTAAGAGCTACCTTACAAAAAGTAGTGGAAGTTCTTGTGTCAAGATTTCTGCACAGTAATATTTGCGGAATGAGGACAACTACCACATTTTTTTCTTCCTCAACGAGGAACATAATTATTCCTGTTTGGAACACTTTTCCTTGGCATTAAAAATCGTTCTTTTTGACCCCCATCCCTTGGGAAAAAGAACTATTTAAAAACTGGGATGAGCTACCAAGCCAAGGCCAGGCGTTACACACCCTGGCTGATAATTACGTGGAATGTGCGGTCAGTTCACAGACTTCTACACCACTAAGTTTCATAGACACAAAATGAACAGCTTAAATTTGTAAGGCCTCTGAAGCAAATCTGAAATGAAAGCTTCTGAAAAAAAAAATTAGGAAAAGCTCAATGCCAGAGTATTTCAGTGAATATTTTTTTAATAAGAAAAAGAAAAAGCAAACTAGAAAGTTGAGTCCCTCATAGGAATCTCCACCCATGAAGAGCTTCAGTACTTGGATGTACACGGTCCTGAGGAACCTCACTGAACTTTCAAGTTATCCCAGCCTCAGGCAAGACATGAACTATCATGTCTAGACATCCCTTTCAAACTAGACTTGTATTATGATTTAGTAGATGGGGTAAAATGTTTTATGTTTCATAATACCACTAGGCCTGACCAAGTTGTGTTCTGATTTTTTTCCTTTTATTTTCTTCACTAAGATACTTGTCTTCCTTTTCCCATATTTTTGAATTACATATTGGACATAAATCCACCCCCCTTCACAACAGATATACTTTCATTTCTGAATTTGCCCTTCTTTGTTTAAAATATGGGATTTTCGTTACTCAAAAGGACATTGTTCTGCAGGTCAGTATTCTTGACTTTATAGACACTAGCTTTGGTTTGGCAGACTCACCCTCAGGCTGCTAAGACAGCTAACTCGGGACTGGGATACACTTGGGCTACTGCCAAAGATCCCAAGAAACAATCTGCATAGTAACAAGTACTTTTCTCAGAAGTGAGCAAATCCTTTGAAATCTGATCAACTCTATTTCTTGTTGGAATCCAGTCAAGTTTTTTTCCATCAAATGTGGCTGGGATGTAGAGGCCAGTAAGAATGAACCAATTTACTGGCAGCAATCCATTAGAGAGGAAGATGCCCCTGTTGCCAGGTGCTCCTGGTAATCATGACACAGTGTGATAAGATAGAAAAAGATTCACTCAGAAAGGGAAAGTCTTCCCATGCGGCATGAACATCAGAGCTCCTCAGTGCAGCTATGAAACCAAGGTTAACTAGGGAAAAATGATACTTTGTGGGAGGTTGTAACTACGGAGAAATGGGGTGGAACGCAGTTTCTGAGTCTGTGGTCTTCTTACACACACAGTTTATACCTATATATGGCTCTATATATTCTTGCCTGATAGGTACTTATTTATTAAGTATACTTTTTAGTTCTTGTCAAAAGTAGGTGAGATATTCACAAAAGAATGTGAGAGCATTAGTATATCAGAATCTTAATGCTTTTGTCCAACATTTTATAAACTTTTTTTTTATAATATGAGTAGGTGTTCTTTGACACTGGCAGTAACAAGCTACAATCAGAGTAACTCTGCTGGTTCTTAATCACAGTAACAATGAGTAGGGGTAAGAACTAAAGTTGTATATCCAAAGTTCATTTCTGTACAGGATGTAAATACATAGAAAATAAAACTTTTCCATCCATTAATGCCTTTGAAGAAAGAAATACATTCTTTCTAATAAGTAGGGACTTTTTTTTTTTTAGAAATAAACCTTCTATTTTATAAAATCAGATTACATCATCTATTTGTACTATATATTTATTCATAATCCAGACTGGATGTTTCTGGGGGGAATGTGTGTTCTTTTTTTACATAGGTTATTTTTTGCATGCATTAAATTCAGTTTGTATAGAATACTTACCTTTAGAGATGAAATTTTGATGATTTTTGTCCTCTTTTCCCTTCTTTTTAATCTAGGTGGCCATGATGGAAACAAATCCATAAGAATAGGTAGATGATGAACAGAACTGCTCAGTGATTGGCCAAGGCAGTGGTCAAAATCCAGAGTACCAAATCAGGACACTGCAGTGATGATTAGCACACTATAAAAATGTTGACTGATGAGCACCTTTTATTCTTAGGTTCCAACACAACATGACATTTCCTTAAACCGGAGTAATTGAAATACGAGACTAGAGTGAGCTTGACATGTCGGGGAAGGTGCATGCTGGAAAGAATGGAAAAGAAAGGAGTAACAAAGAGTGTTGTGATTAGGTGCATGAGAACTATAGTGCATGATACAGGTAGTGGTTATTTTTGGGTACCCAGAATTGAAGTTAACTGGATGCAATCTGCAATTTAGTAGCTGCTAAAACTTCCAGTTGCATATGTAAGAGAAGATCTCTATATGAAAAAACAGTGTCTGTAGTCATCTCTAGTATAACATTTTAAGTCCCCCAAGCACCCAAACTCACAAAAGATGTGATTTCATAACCAATTTTTCAAAGAATTTTGAAGTTCCACAGTACCAAGCAGCTCAGCTTTAGCCTTGAATTGCATGTTAGCAGCCCCAAGAGTACAAGACTGGCAGCTGGTTCTCTTTCGCAAGGTAAAACCTGTGTCACCAGCAAATCATGCACCTTGCTACCATTTCACTTGACTTGTATGGCTATGTTTGTATGGCCACCAAAATCACCTCAAAAAACGATTACAGCTCTGGAAAAAATATCGTGATTTGCATTACGTATTCAGTTATTTTCAGGTTAAGTGACATTATTAGTAAGTGGGCAGAATTACACCATGACTCTGATATTAGGCAGAGACCAAAGAGAAATCTCTTTAGTAAACTACATACAAACCCGTCAGGAGCTAGAACTTTCCAGTGCTACTGAGCTGGCAATCTCATTCATGTCTGTAAGCATGTTGCTGCATCTTGAATTGACATTAAATTCAATAATATCCCCCATGCAATATGGCTGAGGTAGTTATTTATAACATAGAAGTTATTGCTTAAATGTTTAATGTAGTCTCTCCAGAACTCTGGTCCTTTCTCTTCCTTTTGGCACATAAGCCTAGCCTAAAAAGCAAAACTGTTTTGATTAACCAGCATGTGTATTTCCTTTCATGTTGTTTTGCTAAACAGGTACATGAGGTGAAACCAAGAAACTTACACAAAAGCTGTTGCAAAGAGAAATATCTGTATTCTGTAGCTTTGAGAGAGCGCAAGGGCTTCCTCAAACACACCAGTAACCAAAGGAATATTATGGAAAATATGGGCCTGCTACTGAAAGGAGCAGAGGTTGCAGAGAAGACAGAGTTATGGAACACCTATTTTGCTTCAGTCTTCACTGATGTGGCTCAGGAGACCAGGGAGAAACACCTAACGATTGCATTTATTGTAATCTTTCTATTAAATTGTAACTCTGACCTGAAATCTCTCTCAAGGTAATTGTGTGGGATTCCTTTCTCCTGCCTGTTTACTTTCAAACCAGCACAATTACTGTTCCATCAGGGTGTTCCATTTGTTCCTTTGGGTCAAGGTACCATTCCTCTTGCAGTTCAGTAGTTTTTCTGATTGTATCTGATGCCTTAGGTTTTAACTTTTATATTTTTCAGATCCTGTACTGCTTATTATGTAACTCTGAAACTTCATATAGCCTGTTAGCTACTGCTCCCTCATTCTGGTTAGACATAAGAAACCCTCTCTAGGTCTGCACTTCAAGGACACCTTGTTGTCCCACGCCCCAAAATATGTAAACTAAAGCCTTTGAATGCGGGGGGGGGGGACTTGCGGTAGTTACTTCATTGCCTGAGATTGTAATTGGAGAATTAACCCTGATATGCAAATGGCACAAACTTATAAAAGTGTGAAAAACCCGTGAGCCGGGGTCCAAGAGCCTGTAGTCTCTTGACTGCCCAAGGTGTACCTTTGAAGGCCCTTCAAATAAATACCTGCTTTTATTCTCTTAATCTTGTCTAGCCTCTGTTTTCACATAGCCACTTCAAGGCATCATATCCTGTAACCTTTAATTATTTATGCAAAGTGAAGCTATACTATCTAATATTCCTAAAAGATGGGATGAGAGCAGTCCATGTACAAACTTTTTGTGTGTCAACACAGACAATTCCATTTTTGAACTTTTGATGCGTGAATCAGTCTTTGAGTCACACATTTTACACTATGTAATTGCGTTCTGGACACACTGCTGCAGCTGTTAAGCTCAAGAGGCAGATACACACACGAAAGTCAAACATTACAAAAGCAAATATGTCTCCTCTAAAACTCCAATCCAGTAGAAATTTGTTTCCAGGCCTTTGCTAGGAAAAATTTCTCCTGCTATACTTTGATTTATGTTTAAAAATTCCACAGAAAGCACTGAAATTATGGTACAGAGAAGGCAAGATTAGAAGCGTTTCACAAATCCCTTACCATTTGGAGAGAAAAGGTATTTTCTGAGCCAAGACGGCTCTCAAGAAGAAAAAAATTATAGTTTTGTACTTGACTTGCTTTCTGTGAAGTACACTCTAAGCATACACACTTAGGTACAATAATCTGCAACGTAATGTATTGTTTTGTTTAGCAGCAAATAAAATGTGACCTCTTCACTTTAATGAAGAGACATCTGGAAAACTTCCCATAAATGCATCTTTTCTTGTAGACGAATGTAAGGAGAATACAGTACCTAGCTAATCAAGAACCTTAAACAATAATTCAAAGCTCCTGGCTTTTAAATCATTACTACTGCTTTTCTAGTGACATAAAAAGAAAATGCTGCCAACATCACTCCTTAGCAGATAATAAAAAACTGTTAGCAGCGGAAAATTTTGGACACAGTGGATGTAACTAACATGTCCTAAGCAGGTGCCTATCCCACTTGCGAAAATTACTCTCAATGGGAGGTTTGGAGATGCTGCTGCTTTGAACAGCCTCAAGAATGTTGTAATTGGATGACCCAAAACCTAGACCCAAATATCCTGACTAAGGTTCTTCACGGTTCGTATCCAGATAAGAATCTTGTTTTGAGATTTATAGCTTGGTCTTCAAAAAATACAAAGGAAAAAAATCCTCCCAAAACAAAACATAAATTTGAGTTCTCCAGAGCGTGTTAGGATAGGAAAATTTTCAATGTTTGGATCAATTTCTGACTCTACCCAAGTCACTTTTTGCCTTCTTCACATTTCCTAAAATCCCAGAGGAGCATGACAAATTGTCAACTGTTTGACAGGTGGTGTGGCTTAATGCCAGCCAGCAACCAAGGCCCATGCAGCTGCTTGCTCACTGCCCCACCAGCGGGATGGGGGAGAAAATCAGAGGGTTGAAAGTTGGAAAACTCGTGGTTACAGCTAAAGACAGTCTAATAGAGGAGGCAAAAGCTGCACACACAAGGAAAGCAAAGCAAGGAATTGATTCACCACTTCCCATGGTTAAGCATGTGTTCAGCCATCTCCAGGAGAGCAGGGCCCCATCACACATAACTTGGGAAGACAAACTCCGACACTCCAAACGTACCCCCCTTTCTCCTTCTTCCCTCCGCTTTAAATACTGACCATGATGTCACACAGTCTGGAATATCTCTTTGGTCAGTTGGGGTCACCTGTCCTGGCTGTGTCTCCTCCCACTCTCCCATGTACCCCCAGCCCCCTCCCCAGCGTGGCAGTATGAGAAGCAGAGAAGGCCTTGGCTTTGTGTGAGCCCTGCTCAGCAATGACAAAAACATCTTTGCATTATCAACCCTGTGTTTAGCACAAATCCAAAACACAGCTCCATACCAGCCGCTGGGAACGAAACTAATTCCACCCTGGCTGAAACCAGTACAAGTAATCATCTCATTTCAGATGGCCCATTGGTGCTTCAAAAGCTGAAACTCAGCCACCTCTTTTATCTCCTGTAGCATACAAGAATATTATGAAAAACTAGTGCCAAAAAGGTGGAAGACGCCAGAATTTTGATGAGAAATATAGAAAGTGTCTGTTCCTAAGGAAAAATTTGCAGCTTTTACCAGAGAATAACGATAGGCATTTTATTACGACAAATGTATATTAGAGATGAGCTGCTGTTTTTTATGAATTATACAGTCTAGTGTTTACAAACCATTCTAAGAATAATATGATTTAGCAAGCTGTAGGATTTTAGACTGACATAATTACTATTCTATTAGTGTTGGTGTACTTCTTTTACCTCACAAAAAGATGGAGAAAGAATTGGGGCAGGAATTCACTGCATGGATCAGGTCTGCCAAGCTCCCATGCAGGCAAGTTTTGTGTGGCTCAGAATTAAGATTCTGTTCAGGGGCAAGCAGACAAGAGAACAAATTTCAGCTGATCCCAGTGGCCAGACAAGGTGGATCAGTGATGGAGGGATAGGATGGTGCAACCAGAGATTTGATATACAGGACGGAGACTTCCAGAGTGGCACCATGCACCAAGAGAAAGAGAAACACAGTTTTGCTTCCAGCCAAACTCTGGCACTCTCCGTGACTGTAACTGACTTAATTCCAGGTTCTCATGTACTCTGCCTTCAGCAGAAGTACAGGTTTATTTTCTCCCCCTAATCCTTTCAGGCTGCTTGTTCCCATGTTCTCCCCTCAGCTGACCAGGGGTGTGCTGCCAGGGCTCAGTTCCTTGTTTCCTCACCTGGCTCCTTCTTAACCTTGGGAAAGTCACAAGGGAAAGTGATCCTGATCCTCAGGTTTAGGAGGCTAATTCTCACTCTCTCTGTTTCTTTACATGTCCTGAAGTCTGTCAGCCTTGTCAATACAGACCAGTTTGGTCTTATGCCAAAGCCAGGAACACTAGGTGCCTTGTAATGAGCCTCACACATGCCAAGCGGATGGGTGGAGGATCAAAGTGAAGTGCTGATGTCAGGGGTGTTTTATGTCTGACTCAAAGGCTTCAGCACTCAGCTCTGGGATGGTCACAAGCTAAAACACTAACCCACACATTACTTATTCTACAATTTCTCAGAACACCACTTCGAGTGAGAACATCCCTTTAGTACTTCAAAACGGACAAAAGAAATATTAAAGAAGATGTCCTCAGGATTCTCATAGGTGAGACAGATTCTTAAAAGAAGGTAACTGGAATTCAATTATGTTTCAATGGTGGCTGTTTGTCTGGAGAAGATAATATTGATGCTGTCTATATGAAGTCTTAAGGCATAAGAGAGACTGAGTTGGTTCTTAGGCTGAATTAGAATGCAGACACCTAGGAAAGCAGAAAGAAAGCACTATAACTGTTCATATTTCTATTAATGGTAGAAATGGTGACGGGGTTGTCTGTTCTTCCAGATATTCTGGAGGTTGCCCAAGGTACATCCCTTCCAAACAGAGCTTATTAGCTATTTACCACTCACAGCTAAACTTGGTTTGATCCTGTGGTCAAATTTTTACAATAATCTTCTGTTTGTATTCATAAAAGCCTTTTATCTGGGATATATATGGTACCTCACAGTCTTTGAATATTTTAACATGTTGCTGTTAAAGATGTTGCTTGGTCTCAGTGTTCTCCATAGTCCAAATTGTGTTTGGGGACTGCAATTCCAGAGTGCTGCCTTCTTGTGTCAGTGCTTTTTTATGTCCTGCATAGACTTTGACTTGAATTAGTACTGTACAAGAGTACTGGAAAGTTTTACTCTCAGATATACCATGTTGCAGCCCTTTCAGTTACTTTCTTCAATGATTCAATAGTAATTTACCTTGAAATGCACATTTAGTGACTTGACCCAAAGGAACAGCTCTTTTCCTTCCAGGAAAATGGTTGCTTGGAAATACAACATACAGAATAAATTTGTGTTAGTTGGCATAGTTACTAAGAAGAAATTGTAAGTTTTTTTTACACCATGACCACTCTGCACTAAACAGCTTTAACAGGCACTTTTAATGATTACTCCACATTTAAGGCTGATGAATACAGAACTGTATTTAGGCATAGTTTTTTACACTTTTTGGGAGTTTCACTAGGTCTGCTGTTTTTATGTACTTCTTGTGAGGGAAGGACTTACCTGGCCTTAAAGAAGCTCTCTGCAAATGTTGGAGTGCTGTGAAATGCAATGCAAGATGAAAAACTTCCTGTGGACAAACACTAGGACAGTCAGTGTCCTGTGCAATTTTAGCTACTGGTCTGTATGTAATGAGGACCAAAGCACAGACATTAGTTACTTATGCAGCAGTGATGCCGGCAGCTCTCTCCTGTCTTCCTCCCTATCGCCGTGGGGATGTTCGGTGGGAGAAGCTTCTGCGTTATTCCTGAAGCATTCCTTAACAAGGAAGTTGCAGTGCTATTCTGCACACGTGCAGAATACTAGTGCAGTGCACTAGTCTGGCAGTGCTATTCTGCACACTCGCAAGCCAGCTCTCTCACCCGTGCAATAGAAACGCGCAACACACGCCCACACTGAGTTGGCTAGCTCAGGCGTCACTAGAGGCAAAGAGTCGGGAGGCGGCTCTTCATATAGAGTTCCGAACGGCTTATCTCTAAAGCACAACGAAAGATTCCAAGGACAAAGAGATCGACCTTCTCGCCGTGACACACTTATAAAGCGGTACAAAAGGGAGGCGGGGTAATACAACAACAACCAATGGGGAGAAGGAAGGGGTGGAGTGGGGGCTGGATTACAACCCTTTAAGGGATACAAGGCGCGTATGGCAACTGGCCAACCAGACAGACCAAATCTACATAGAATCATGAATCCTGATGGGAGAAGTTTTTCTTACCCTGAATTTGGGGGTTTTCTTAGACTTCGGAGTTTGCCCGCCAGCGGGCCTCTCCTGTACCTGAGCCCTTTGGCCCCCCGGCCACTGCAGCTGCTGGTTCAGCCGCTGCAACACCTCCCTAGAGACAAATTTGCAGTAATTGAATTTTCTCTTGAGTTTCACAAGATCCTGGTCATATATGCAAAAACAAACAAAGCCTTACCTCACAGGTAATCCAGTGTTAACACAGTCTGGGAATAAGCTACAGTCAGTGGAGGTACCGTGGGCTTCTTTCTTTGCATAGCTACTCCTTTTATACAGCAGTGATCTCCATCACATGCATGTGCAGCTATTTAGGGTTTCATTTATATGCAAATTTAGAGGTATATAATTGATTCTCTTCCACATGGAAGCATCTAGACAATAAAGTGTTAAACTTACTGGTGTTTTTCTCATTTTATTCTACCTGTGTCTCACTTATCCTGCTGGTTGAGAAGTATGTCATTGGGCATACAGTAATAAAGTAGGAATATTTCAACATTTTAAGAAGACTGTAATCTTCTGATTCTGTTCTGTTTTGCTTTGTTTTGTTATTTATTCACATGGACAATGCACTGATTTTGTTTTGGCCTATCTAAACTCCATAAGGAAGCTAAAAGTAGAGGTTTTATGATGTAATTATTTTATCTCTAGAAATATTCTACCTGAGCAAATGCCACAGGGATCCCTATTATCTTCTGTAACTCCACACTTCACAGTTTTCCTTAGTTATTGACTCTAGATTTAGAATTGCAAGAAATGCTAAGATCTGCCCCAACACTGTCAAAAAGAGAAAGCACAAAAAAGCCCATTAAGACAGAAGAGACTTCATATTTCAATTATGAGAATCAATTACAAGTGATCAAGTGATTCTCAAGGAAGGTATTATTCATGTAGTTGTGATACTACGCATAATACCTAAGACTTTCACAGCTTTGTGAGATATTATGTCTCGTGTCCTGAATCCTGTTGTGTTACCTCCTACAGTCCCCAGCCAGGCTCCAAGCCTGCACAAACACAGGCAGTACTTGCCTCAGAAACTTTATAATGTAATGAAAAGTCCATAGTACTGTTCATAGATACAAATGTAGACATTGGCACGTATTAAGCTGAGGTTTGATATTTTATGCGAAATAGCTCTGCTTCTTGTTAAAGGAAGTCTTTTTCTTTTCTCCTCATCTTTGCATATTTCATGGAGAGCAGATGCTCTGGGCTTGCGTGCACTCTGCTTCTTTCTAACTGGCCTGATCCCAAGCACTCTTGATTTTTATGAAACCACATCCTTCTCAGTCTCTCCATTATGAGAGTGCTCTTGTCACTTTCTCCCTATTCAGCACTGGTTAGCCGGCTGCACTTAGCTCCTGCCTCCACCTGTGGAAAGGTTGACTCTTCATGATCTGCTCACTCTAAGTCTTGCCCAGGGAATTGTCTCAGGAGCAGAACTGACAAGGCAGCAATGGAAAGGGGGTAGGAACCCCTGTGAGGATCTTCCCACAACCCTCTTTCCCAGGATAAAAAAAGAGCATGGATAAAAGTAAATGATGTAATAGCCTTTTCTGCCACAGAGCAGAAAGTATAACTAAACCCTGGGGACATAGAGGTAATGCTGAAAATACTAATGCCTTAGTGGATTTTTAAGACATCTTGATAGAAATCAGTGGCTAAAAGACAAATGTTGCAGAGCGGAAATGTCAGTGATATGGGGCAAGCAAAGCGTAAAGAGAGCAGGTAAGGCACAAACTTGCACTTGAATTAAGCAGGTGTGTTGGCCGAATTAATTTCTGCTGTAATTGCGTATAAAACACCAGCCCACCCGCTGCTGATTTTGTGGGGTATTTCAGATCACAACAGATATGAAAGCAAAGAGACATATTAATGGTTATTACTGATACATTAGCATACATATGAGACATGTTTTTTAGAGATTTTATTAATATTTAATTTGTGAATTAACAAATAAACCAAAGGTATATAAAGCAAAGCATGGAAAAAAAGTTTGTTATTTGTATTGTAGTTGAGGTACATGTAGCACCGATGTAGCAGCTTTTACTGTAAATATTATTAATTGTGTCTCTATTATAATGTCTAATAGTAATAATCTGGTCACTTTAATTAGCGTCTTACACACAGCCTTAATGGATTAATATACTGTATAACTTTTATACATGCAAGTTTTTTACATGCAAGTTTTATATAGACACTTATATGTATATGTGCATATATGTGTGATAGGCACATATATATTATATATTTTTTCCTTTTTCTCCTAGGGAACTAATGAAATGATCATACAAATAGTTTCTTAGTTTAATTATTTTCCAGCAGTTTAAATAGAAGGAAAAGAAGAAGTAGTGATGGAAAGGAAAAAAAAAAGGAGTCTGTTTTACATTTCATTTGATTGCTGGGAAATGACAAGTGAAATTTCTGTAGCTAATTAATTTTGTTACAGATGTTTCTAGTTCATACAGCCACATTCTGAGAAGGGGCAATTGCCGTAGTGCCATTGACTTCCCAGTTCCTAGTCCTCAATAAGTCTAATAAATTACTCCAATTTAAATGTGATTAGGAGTGATTCCTGCAGTGATACATTCTAAGAATCAAGGAACACATTCAAGATTTCTTAGACTTCTGCAATAATAATGAAGAAAACATTCACCTCATTGTTTCATAAGCTGGGATACTCGTCTTGCCTGTGGAAAAAATCTGTGTGGAATTTCTAGGGGTCAATAAAATTCTTTATTTAAATGGGATGATGAGGGATGTAACAGAATGGATACAAGAGTTGTCAGTCTTTGAAGCACAGAATGTCATTTGCACTCATCTTGGTAACCTATTGACAGGCAGCATGGCTCTATGTGCAATTTACACATGTCAGTCACAAATTTTGCAGTACTTTAATGTAAGAATATTTGATCCATAAGTGCCCATGACCCATGGTTTTCTAATAGCATCTGGAAATAAAGGTAAATATTATGAGCATGCTGTCTCTATGTATGAATCCCACATCTAAGATTTTAGGAAAGAGTTAATGAAAGGACACAAATATATCCACCTAGCAGAGGAAGGCATAGGCTCAACTTAAAGTCCACTGGATACATATAATGGATTTGTAGCTAGTGAATGCTTCAAATATACCATCAGTTAGAACTGGTTGTGTCATTTGCTTACACAGTAATGGAAGTAAGAATTATGGTTTTTGTTCTGTCATTGAAAAAACCTTCTCAGAGTGGATTATACCAAGCTAATGATAACTAACTATATCAAACTAATAATTAGGGAAGTGTCGTGGTTTGACATAGCTAAACGTCAAGCACACAAAATCTGATGTTTGCGTAAGGGGAAAATAAGGAAATATTGAGGAAAACTATAAAACTGCCAAGCAAAACAGGTTCAGACTTATACAGTTGCTGTATAAAGAAAAGTTTATTGCTAACAGAATTGAAAGTAAAAAGGAATAATAAGAAATTAAAGCAAAACCCCCCTCTCTTCCAGCCCCCCCCACCTTTCCACCGAAACTGCACAAGGGAAGAAACAAACATGGGGTTTGGTTAGTGTTGCAGTTCTTAAAGGTCTCTCCAATATTTAAGGAAAAATAGTTATCTTCTGCTTTCCCGTGGTTTCCAAACTGTCACCAGCAACAGACCCGCCCGACATCTGCTGCGGTGAAAAACATCTCTCCCATGAAAATCTCAACAGTCTTTTCATACTGCAGTCATGGGCCCAAATAGACATAGGGTTTTAGTCTTTTTAAGGATGAGTTATTCTCGCCTGAAAACAAAGGCTTTCTTCTTCACAACTCTCTAAAAGCCTTTCACTGCTTCTACATAGCCTGGCATAGGCATATTCATGTCATCACAAGCCACGTATGAATTTCTCATCTCTCCATGTACTTCAAATGGGATTAAAGAGACATACAGTTTGTGATATTACAGTTTTTACCACGGCATGCAGAAAACATTTTTAAACTACGTGCGAAAAACACACCTCCGCCTCTTTTTCCCTGCCTCCATTTCAGCTTTGTCCCACATGACCTACTTTCTCTTTCTCTCTGACCTTCGAGCCACCATGTTGAAGAGCTGATTTTCTTTGGGCTTTACGTTGGAGAAAGCCTCTCTCCCTTTATGCTGCTGGCTGCTTGGTGTCTTCTTCAGCTCGATACAAGCTGTGTTGGCTGCAGAAAGCTGTTCCGGCTCCCACCGGGTCTGTGCGGGGCCGTGTGGAGGGGAAGGGAAGCCCACCAGTCCCCAGAACCCAGGCCGCTGTTTCTTAGCTGCCTGTTGTTTAAGGCTGATCTTGGATGCCCCCCGAAGCCGGGACGGCTTTTCCCAGTGGCTTTTTGCCCTTGCTGGGGAAGGGGGCCTGGCCCGGCCACCCCTCCGCGGGAAGCTGGGACAAAGAAGAAAAATTTCCCGTGCTGCCGTGCTATTTAAATATGCAAATCGCCGAAGCGCTATTGTATCAGCAACTTGTCCATCAAATAAGTTTCAACCTACTACAGCAAGACAATCCCAAGGTTGTACTGCAAGTGTCCTTAGGAAATCAGTTGTGATCTGGGACCCACTGAGACCTGGTTGCCTTCAGCATCTGCACAGTTGCACAGCAATGTGTCTGGTAGGTGAGCTGTAGTTTAAACACAGTGCTTTACCAGATACCCATCTTGGTCCCTGCTGGAAATGACCAGTGACTCCCTGTTAGCTTAAATGGCTCATAAAATGGGCTTGTGTTCAGGTCCTGGATTGTTAATTGCTGAGTTCTATCCTGGCACTCATTTGGCACAACTGAGTGCAATGAGCTTGTGCACAGATAGACTTGGCCTGGTTACAGTCAGCAACTGGTTTTTCTGAAAGGGCCAGCTCAGAGAAGGAGATAAGAAGCAGAATAAACTAATCTCAGACTAGTACAAATACTGAAGGTATGCAGAAGATTGTTTCTTTAAAAGTGAAATTGTATTTTGTTTATTCTTGATACTAGCAACACTGAAGATAATCTCAACTCACTCAGCACAAGACTTAAGCAAAATTTTTTAAGGAAGTACGATTCTACTGAAAAGGTATGTCTTTTTAGTCCTCTTACTCTGCAATCGTCATACATCAGATTACTCAAGAGAGAACTATATGGGTGCTGAGGTAGTAAAGGTGATGCTTCCTGCGCTCTTGTCCCTCTCCTGATCTCTGCCCCTCATCACAGTTGTATTTCATAACGAAAGGCTGTGCATTCCTCCAAAAGCACAGAGGAGAAAACGCAGCCTTGGATAAAGGCTCCACTTGGTAGTAAGCGTGATGTGGCAAACCTGGTCACTGAAAGGGAGGCAGAAGAAAATAGAGCTCACTACACCTCCTGAAGTAGAGGTTGTCACATTATCCCTTGGTCCCTCTCTTTTGTTCACTGCACAGGGCCTCCTGGAGGGACCTTCTGTAAAGAGCCAGGCTTCAAGAGCCCTGCGACCGCACGGAAAAATCACTGTCGCGCTTAGGGCCGGGCTGGGGGCGGCAGCAGAAGCGTCTATCACCCGCCGGCGTGCCGCCCGTGGGGAGCCGGAGGGGCGCTCAGCCTGCGCGGCCGCGGTCCGGCGGCGTTCGGTGGCGCTCGGTGGCGGCCCGCCAGGTGGCAGCAGGACCCCACGGGACGGGATGTGCNCGCGGGGCCGCGCTGCTGCTCCTCCGCTGCCCGCCCCCGCCCCGGGCACGGCGCTCCCCCCGCAGGGCTGCGCGGCCGCCGCGCTACGGTCTGACCTCGGGAGGCTCCGCAGCGGAGGCCGCCGGCCCGGAGCTGCGTGAGGAAGTCGGGCTCAGGAGCGCGGTGGAGGCCGATGTGCTCGGTAGTTTGGTGCAATTAGCGGTATAACCCGCGCCAGCGCAACCCGCGGTAAAGACAAAGCTGTATGCAAATCGCCCTCCCCTTCCCCATCCCCCGCTCCCGGGGTCTGACGCCGTTCCCCAGACTTTTTTTAATGATACGGTACGCGGAGTAACTTGAAATTAATTACAAGGTTCTTGACTAAAAGGCAGGGGGGAGGCGCTGTCAACCGGTGGGTTCGGCACTCGGAGCTTTGGCCACCTGCGCGTGGCAGCGGTGGCCGGGCTGTGGAGGCTCCCGCAACCCCGTGTTTCGGGCAGCCCTGGGGCCGGAGAGCCCGGCTGCCGCCGCGGACAGCGGCCGCGGAGCCCGGTGGAGGTACGGCCCGGGGCGAGGCGAGGCGAGGCGGGCGCGGGTCTCTGCCTCTTTCCAGGTGGAGAGGTGCTCTTTGGGGTGGAGTGC